>CM076579.1:305189444-305380447 GCA_034641835.2 Pinus albicaulis | reverse complement strand
TAACAATTAACATATAGACAAATAAGAAGAAACAAATGCGACGACTAGAGGTTGATTGGTGAAAGTAAGAAATAATTTTTAAAATTATATAACTTTGGTTAGTTGGTGAAAGTAAGAAATAATTTTTAAAATTATATTCGAAAAGTTTTAGGGTTAAAAATTATATTAAATATTCTATCTTGTGGTACGTACGGTTATGAGTGTAAAAAGCCATGACGTTAAAGTAAATCTAACAAACAGTGTTATATGTGATATGGAATGGATATGCAATTTCTTTCATTTAATTTTGTTACATAATTAAAACTAAGTAGAAAGTTTTATGTGATTTTAACCATGATATTCTACTTGAAACTCTACCAACTTACCACTATACCAAGGCTATTACATTGCTATAAAAAGAAATCGATTTCTTTTGAAAAAGGACATTAGTGCTCTGTATGAAAAATACGCAAGATAAGTTATTTTAAGTAGGAAGAGGTCAAAAAGTTTTATGTTAGAGTGTCTTTATCTTCCTTGAATAAATTTGAAGACTTTTTTTGAAAATTATATACCATTAATTCAAGAGGATATATTTATTTATATTTTTTTTTATCATTTTAATAAATCGATTCGACTATTGTAGTAGACTGGAGATGTATCTCAAGAGAGATGAATTCCAACATTATTTGATATTTAATGTTTATATTTCATTATTGATCTATTCTCAATTTCATTCATTTAATTTTTTTTATTCAACATTATTAAGTCATATTTTATGAATTTCCAAAAAATAATACAATGACATGTTGACCTATCAACAATTAACATATGGAAAAATAAGAAGATATAAATGTGCCACGTGGAGGTTTGCTCTTGAAAGTAAGAAATAAAATTTTAAATTATATTTGTTAATTCAAATCCCAAAAGATGTAATGCTCAAAATAATATTGAATATTCTATGTTGTGGTAGTTACTCTCATAAGTGTAACAACCCCACGAAGTTAAAGTAGATCTAACAGACATTGTCATATGTGGTACGGAAAGGATATTCATTTGCTCTTCTTTAATTTTATCACATAAAATATTTTGGATAATATTATATCTATGTAAAAGTAAGTGGAGAGTTTCATGTGATTTTAACCATGATATCCTACTTGAAACTCTTAACCAGTTACCACTACAATAAGGCCATTACATTACTAGATAATGGAGTGAATTTCTCTTAGAAAGATAACATCACTTTTTTGTATCACAAATAGGCAAGGTAAGTTATTTTAAGTGGGATGAGGTCAAAGAGGGTTATGACATTAGTGCCATTATCTTCCTTGAAGAACTTTGAAGACAATTTTGTAGATTATACATCATTTTAATTTCAAGAAGACATATTTACTAATATTTTTAATCATTTTAATATGTGAGGTCTATTATTGAAGTAGACTCGATGATGTATCCTAACAGAGGTTAATTCCATTATCATGATGTACCCTAACAGAGGTGATAAATTCCATTATCATTTGATATGTATTGTCTATATTTCATTAGTGATTTATTTCAATTATGTTCATTTAAGTTTTTTATTTAACATTACTAAGTCAATTGTTTATGAATTTGTGAAAAATTTGAGAAGTTGTATATAGGAATTCAAATTATTATAATGAATTAGTTTTCACAATAATTTTCAATTATGTTTATATAAAATTTTGATTGATAAAGGATTTCTAAGAATTCATGTTCAAGGCTAACTAGGTCTAAACTCAAGTTTCGATAAGTATTACTTGAAGATTTTAATCATAATATTAGTATGAGACACACATTTCCATGACGAAATGAATTTTGAAGGGGGATAAAATATCACTTAGTTTGAAACTACATTTAGGAAAGATTTTATCAACATGGAATCCATTGTCTAAGAGTTGTATCAAGAAAAAAGAGACAATGGAGAAGGCCCACTACAAGTTAAATATGAACAAGTTAGTAGTGACTCTCCTCAATCTCCTCGTCCCCGTCCTCCTTCTTCTTCACCTCCTTATTCCTTTCAAGAAGGGAAACAAGAGAAAGAAAATTCAAAATTACCTTTGTTAAGGTTATATGTAAAATATGATTTTATTATGTATAATGGAAAGCTTAATGTAGAAATGTTATATAATTCAATCAAGCATATTAAGTATTTTTGTAGGGTTCAAATAATTGTGCACAAAGGAGTTAAGGTTCAACTAGCTACTCTTTCACTAGGAAGAAATACTCTAAAATGGTGGGAGAGTAAGATTCAAGATCTCTGTATGAAAGGTAGAATGACTTATTCTTGGAATAAGACTACAATTGCATTAAAGAGGAAATTAATCTATTTGGATATATGCAACAAACATTAAAAAATTAATGGATTGGCATTATATAGGACAAGGTATAGGAAAAAATATGTAAGATTATACTCAAGAATTCACGAAAAGAGTATTAACATTGGGAATTATTATTTACACACAAGAAACTCATCTGAAGTATATTGGTGGGTTGTATAGTTATTTGAGACATATTATTTCTATTTTTAACCCAACTAATATAAATGAATTTTATGTCCAAGCTACTCAAATTGAGTTGAGGGTAAATATTACCCATGAGAACATCTTAAACAAACAAGTTCAACAAGCTGCAGGAAAGAGAAAACAAAAGGGTAAGGAAAAAAGAAGATGAGAATCCTACATATTTACATTTTGAAAAGGAAGGACATGATGATCCTAAGTGTTGGAAACTTCATCTAAGACTAAATGAAAAGTTCTTAAAAATTAAGAAGGGTAATAAGAAAACCACTACTATGACACAACAAGATATTCGATTAGAATCAGGTGATGAAACCAAGGTCACAACAATGGGAGTGCAAGGTATATGATGTACATGTAGTTTTAGATCTAACACTCATTATTTAAAATAAAAAATTATGCATGATTGAAACAAATGAAGTGAGATTATTTCATATTAGAATAATCTTAAAACATACAAACCTTGGTACACTCTTTAATAGTGGTTCACAAACTAATTTTATTTATGAAGAAATTGTTAGTACATTGGGACTTGAAACTAAGCCACATCCAAAACCATATCCTGTGGAATGGGTATGTGAGAATTATAAGTTATAGGAGTCTAAATAATGAAACCTCATGTTTGGAATTATGTTTAATTTTACTAATGAGGAAAATTTAGATGTCATACCACATGATATTTGTGGGATTGTTTTGGGAAGTCCATATATGTATGATAGGAAATATATATTATATAGGTAGGAGAAGAGATATCATGTCACAAAGGATAATATTGAGTATATCATGAGATCTCATCCTGTGAAGACTAACTTGTCTCTTTTTTCTACAAGAAAAATGAAAATACTAGTTAACATAAGAAACAATATTGTACTCATGATTGTAAAATACAAGGATGATAATAAATCCAGTGCTTTAAAAGGATGTGATCCTAAACATAACAATGAATTAGTTAGGAATGTTTCTAACTACTAGGAATAGTTTTAGGAATTGTAACAAGCCCTCATTGATTTTATATGTAAATAAAATAAAATCAAGGTCATGCGAGACACATTCCAAGCTAAATGTCGAGAAAAACATAGTGATGGGGTATCACTAGAGATTAATTAATGGCTATGGAAATTGGAAAATAAATTGGAAAAGGGAAATTTGTATTAATTGGCATTTATTTATGAAATAAACTAAAATAGGAGAAAATAAATGCGAATAGACATATATTTGCATGCTAAGGAAATTGAAGGAAAAATTAATCAAAATGAAGAAAATAGAGGGCTAGATGATAAAAAGGCTTTTGAGGATCAGTTCATTATTTATATCTCTCATTCATTCTCTTATCCTCTCATACTCTTGCACACTTGGAGTATCCTCGAAGCATTTCTAGAGAACTTTGGCATACATTGGATTTGGAGAAATAAGAAAAGGAAAGCAGGAAAGTGCAAGGGAACAATTGTATCAACAACTATAACTAGATTTCTTTGCATGTGACATGTTGCATGTGTGTGTTTCCTGGTTTATTTATGGATGAATGATATATGCATGAGATGTTATGGTTATTTTTTGTCATTAGCATGGATATTTTCCTAGATTGATAATGGTTTTAGCCTTGCCTTTCAATTTCCTTGATAACCATGGTGTTTTTGGTTTTCCACTTGATTGTTTTATGGTTGGTGCTCATAATTCCTTATGGTTTTGGGTTGGACCAAATGCTCTAGATACCTTAGTGGGTTGAGTTACTATTCCCCGAAGTGAGATTAGAAAAACGATCTAGAGCAGTGGAAGGCTATGGGTTGAGTTATTAGTTCTTGGAGCCCTCGATAGGTTGGGTAGAGGCTGATCTATTTGGTGTTAGTGTTGTTCGAAAATTGAGGTGGAATGAATATGGTTGGGGGTTGAGGTGTTTTTTCCTCTGGAAAACATGCTTTAGTTTTTATAGGTTTATTCCATGAGATAACACATTCATGCTTGGAATATGGCGCGTGGCTGATTGGATGAAAGAGAGATTTGGTTCAGCCCAATATATGGTCAGGTGGTACATGGAAGTCCTTGACCTGGTTAGTATTTCATATGTTAATGAGATTTATTATTTTGTTGTACATTTATATTTTTAGGGATTATATTCTCAATATTATGGTTGAGCTTCCATCATTTCTATGTTGGTTATGTGATGTATATTACTTATGGCTCTTGACATGTTTTGATGAATGTATGATAAATTGATGAATCCATGGACTAACGAATGTTATTGTAACCATTATGAGAGGGAATTATACCTTCATGGTGAATCCCAGATAAGTTTTAGAATCCTATGATTAAATATGCATTCATGACATGTATCTCACATGTTTACCATATGTTTGACAAAATTATTGTCATGGTTAGGCATACTTAGGTAAATCTGATATTTAAGTTTTGTATGAATAGAATTGTCATCGCACTTGTTGCAGTTTATTTGATGCATGGACGAACGAAATATACTATGCTTAATAGGGATTTTTCTTTCGTAGAAGTAAGTCATAGATCAAGCTGGTTTGTCAAACATTACTGGAACAATTTCGACATACAATAAGCTAAGTTAAATGGAAACATAACATGCTAAATAAAAAAATAAATAAAAAGAAAACAACATGCACAAGAAACACGCTCAATAGAGAAAGCAAACTAATAACTCAACAATGGAGAGCCCTCTCCCTTTATTATGTGTTGGTGGTAGTATAAGATAGAATGTTAAATCTCTTGTACTGGATCCTTCGACCTATGGAGCTCCAATATCTAAGACAAGGGGGTCACTTCCCCTCATGTTTTCAGAAAGCCTCTCTTCCCTCTCAAAGGATGGTAGATCGACAGAAACATGGTGAGCTCTTCTCTATTGGATTGAGGTGTTTCATGGCCAACAACTGAATCCTTCCAATTCTCTTGCTGCTGGACAACACAAGATGGTTTGGTTGTGAGAAATTTGGCCATCATGACAATGTGTTCTCCTATTTCTCTTCCCATGGCTAGCTTTTATAGACAAACATAAAAGTTTCCCTCCCTCTCTTGGTACAAAATGGATGTTGACACAAGAGTGGGGGTATGATTCCTTTGTGTGTTGCACTCTCAAGGTGGCATTACTTGCCTAGCTTGAATGAGAATCTTTTTCTCCAAGTGTGCCAGGTTGTCCCGAATGGTGACTTTCTGCATCCTTAGGTTTGTGCGGTTATTCTAGGGATATTTGCGATGTTTTCATGTCTATCAAAGAAAAATCCGCAAAAATCTCCAAGGGTTAGTGCTTCCTATGCGTAGTTTAATAAATTTTCCTGTTGACCTTAGGGAAAGTTAAAATTTTCATCTCTTGAAATGTATTTCTTCCATGTAGATATTTATTTGTACCTTCCTCTTAACATTTTCTAATGTCTTTTTCCCACATGGTGTAGAGCATTCAGTGATGGGGTGCACTATTAAGGCACTCTGTCTGCAAGGTCACCGGTTCGAAACCCACGGGTGATTAGGATTAGTCTAAACTAGCAAAAAAAAAAAAAAAACATTTTCTAATGTCTTTTTATTGTACGATTTTCTAGAGTTAACAGTTGCACCCCTAATGTATGAGGTCTAGGAAGAAATGTTTATCCGAAATACATTATAGTTTATTTTTTTTTGTGATCCTTTTGAGAGAGAGATAGAGTAACTTTCTTGAAAACTGATGTTGGAGACCCCTTGGTGTGGGTAAAAGAGGTATCGTGCTTTGTTCAAACCTTGCAAGAGAAAAAATAAATAAAATATTTCTACGAGACATGAATTTCCCATGCTCATGATGTTTTGACTAGTTAAGCTTATATGACAGATAGAGGTTCTATCTAAGTCACTCTTTTTGTAGTGGCATGTTGCTAGTTGATGATGATGGTTCCTGACACCCTCAAGGGAGTTTTTTATTTGACAGTAGGTTTAATATGGTGCCCACATGCATAATATTGGTATGGCATGTTTGTTTTTAGAAAAAATGCTCATGGTATGATTGGGTCTTTGATTGTTGGGGACCTTCCTATGTAAGAATTGCTGAAAGAAATGCTTATTTAAGTCATGATTCTTTGATGAATTCTGACATAGTGAAACAGTAATGAAGTATAATACCATCTTGGACATGAAAGAGTATGTTGAAGTCAAATTTCAAGAGGAGAAATGACATCGATGGGCAATGATGATTCTCATAGTCTCATCTGAGGATTCCCCTATTGAGGTGAGTAGTTATCCAAGGTATTGCCTCCTTCTTGAAAAATGATTATGGAAGTCGACAAGAATGAAGGACCAATCGATCGAGAAGAATATTGATGCAAGGGACCAGGGTCTCTGATGTAATAAGGTGTTGTGTGGTAGGTTAAATTAGGTGTGATGATGAGAAACGATTGTAATTGATGATAGTATTTCAATGGCTTGAGGTCCGAGCTTGTAAATACAAGTGGTGGAAGTCATAAAAATTTATGGTGAGGAAACCCCTAGAGTCGATAGGACATCCAGGGTGGGTGTGTCATCGTTATGAGTGTCTTGGTGGGGTTTGGTAAAGAATACGAAGCTCCGACCAAGAGTGATTAGGGACTGCTGTTAGGTGATAAATGGGGATGGATGGGTGGGATTGTTCTTCTAAAAAACCTTTGTACACTTTCCAAAAGAATGTGGAATGGATTTGGATGTACAAGCATAGAGACGGGTGCCCCAATAAACATGAAAATAATTTTTCACTATGCTGTGAGGAAGGTGTTTTACTGAGGGTGGGGACCCCATTGGTTGTTCACGGTGTGGGGGTGATGAAGTAGATGAGTAGTGTCGCATATGGGCTATGTTGGTGGGGATTTGATAAGTCAAGTACGAGATGCGGTGGTGTGTATTCAATCTTCTGATGAGAATGGTAGTGCAAAAGAGGGGTGTTATCATGAAATGGGCGAAACTTGACTTGATTGTATGATGGAAGAATGAACACGAATTGCTTCTTGGACTTGGATGTTATGGTCATGGCTCGAGACCTTTGGTGTATCATCTACATAAGTGATGGATGCCCTGGAGGGTGAGGCTCTACTGACCCACAATAACTTTTATCACGTGCAAGGTGAGGTGATGATAAACATGGTTGGGTGATTGGAACCTATGATTGATGTCTATGGAGAAATGATGTCAGGGTATGCAATGCTTCTATGGGGAGCCTATCATGCTAGCGATAGAATGATACCTTCTCTTGTACCTTGAGTAGCTGGGGTGATGGGTGATTCAGCGTTTTTGTAATACCTGCAACCAATACCCCACGTAAAAAGCATATTTTATATTAAAACATATTGAAAATAATGTTGAATGGTAAGCGATAATATAGGGCATACCTGCTGTGACTGAAAAATGAATTTTCTTGAGGAATCGACATATGGAACCTATTTTTACTGTGATGAAGTGTTGATCTATGTGTTTCTTGCAGTTTTGCAATTAGGATTTCTGAGCTCCAGGTATGCTCTATCAAATAATAAGAAAAGGGCAATATATTGGCCCATATGGCTCATTACAACTTATTTGTGTCATTTGAGAGTCTAAGGTCGGAGTTGAGCCCTTGCTTGTGAGCCTTTATTGTTGTTGTGGTCATAGTGAGTACCCGAGATTTGCAACGTCCATGTTAGGTAGTGCCCTGAATCTCCTGCTTTTCAATTTCTTCATTTTTTGTGTGTGGGGCAGTTCATACAAATGTGGTTTGTACTGATTTCCTGTCAATTTATTGCCTTGACCACGCGAGCGATCGAGGCTTAGTTGCACGAACCTTGCGGAGAAGATATTCCTCCCATGAGCTTATTGTGCTTGGTGAATATTTTGTGCGATGATGTGTGCATCTGTATCTTTTACAGTTGCGTGGTTATCAAGCATGTGGAAGAAACATGCATGATGATGGGAAAAAAAATTGATTTTTTTTTGGTTTTCTAATTTCGGTCACCGATTTTTTTTTTTTCTAGTAACAAGATGTTGTGGTGTGAATGAGATGTGCTTGATATTCGTGCAGTTGTGGCATAAGACCCTCATGCATGGGGGGTTTTTAGATCAGTGGGGGTTGTTGAAATTTTTAGAGAACAACCTCTTGAGATCACAGGATAGTCTACTCAGTTTCCTGATCTGCTACTAGAAGAAGAGAGGATGAGTGATGGTGTTGCAGTGTAGAGACGTCGTCATCTGTTCAGAGATAGATATGTACTTTGTGATTGGTTTACTTCCTCAAGGGGAGGTGCCTCCACACCCACTCCCTCTTGGTAGGGTGAGCATTTGACATTGGGGTGAGCATCATTGTGGTGGTGAATTGCTTACACAGCGATTTCTCCGCATTGACCTAGTGACTGATTTAGCTGAGAGGGGCACCATAGCAATGATAGTTCACCTAACAGGGTAGTTGTTTCCCCATAAGGAATTTGGGCCTCATATTGGTGCCTTGCATCGGCTACAGTTCGATCACTTCTACGATTGGGCTCGCCATGTTTATGATGGCATGGTATTATAGCTAGGGAAGGTCCAGGGGGACCTTCCAAGGTTTTTACTCATGCGAGTATCCTATGTAGCATCATATTTGAGAGAGTAGTGATTATTAGAAATTTTGTACCAGTGTCCCTCGGTCCTCCTAAGGATCCTTAGATGTGGCGATGGGCACCTGTGATGCCCCGTGGCAGAGAAGGGGAGGCTGGTAGGTATTGGGATGTGACCGTTGAGGCATGCTTCCAAGCAAACCTATAAATGTTCCTAGACTATCCATACTCGGTGATGGATTTCTGGGAGGGCTTGGATATGGGCCTTCCTTCCAGTTATGTGTGGGGTTCGATAGGTACAAATTTTGATTTTTTTCTGCATTTTTTAAAGAATTTTATAATTTGTGTATTTATATGCCTGTTATGGTGTCACTGAAATTATCTTTGTTTCTATTTTAGATGTGGATCGGTGGGGCATCCTTTATCCTACTTCGTGGGGCATCAACCTCTGAGGAGGGGCTGAGGTGGGGTTGATCAGGCCCAAGTTGGGGGGCAGGGAGGTAGTGACGACCCTTCAGGGTAGGGAAACAATGCTCCTACTTCCATGGGGGATGTTGCCCTTCTTTCTCACATTGAGGAGGATGAGGCTTGGGCAGCAACAGTCGAGGAGTGACTAGCTGTTGTTGAGGCTCGGGTCTAGGTTCGAGTTTAACACTCCACCAATTCTTTGAAGGCTGATAAGGAGACCAACAAAGGTAACTACAGACCGCTTTGACCTAGTAGCTATCTCTACTAGGCTGAGAGGCCTCTCTTAATGCGATCACAACCAAATTTACTAGATTATGGAGATTTTAGGCTAGGTGTAATAGGCTTTAGGGTTTTGGTTGATTTAAATTTTTTTTTTTGGATGAATTGGACCTTTAGAGCTAGGCTTGAAACTCTGGTAGGGTTATAAGAGAAAAAATTGCAGGGAATAAAGGGGCAAGGTAGGGAATATTGAATAGACCTTTAGGCTTTGTGGTTATGGTGTAGGATGAACAGAAAGATCAAAAGAAGCATATAAACATGAATTCATTCCTTAAGAATAAAATACACACAACATCATCATCTTATCAAAACAAGGAAATTATTTCTCATGAATCCTACTTAAAACCTTAAAATAAAATGAGTGAAAGCAGTAGATATGTAATGGAAAAACAAAGAATTCAATGGAGTGACTTACAAAATAGAAACACAGCCATACAAGCTCACCACATGAATCCCTAAATTTAAGCTGCAAGTTTTATATGTATTCACTGTATTACTTTGTCAAAATTAAATGCACTAGCTCAATGTCGAAGACTCCAACCCTTGAAATTTTTTACAAAATGCCTCATATAGCTAGTGAGGTCACAATCCTCCCTTGGAGGTCGAATTTTCTAGCAAGAAAGTCAAACAAAAGCATCTATTTGAAGTCTGCTACACACTAGGGAGGTTACACAAAAAATTTCTCCTTTATCTAATCACTAAGAGACATATCCTTAAAGCAATAAATGGAGGATAAGGCACCTAAAAAACTCCATTTTACAACTTACATTTATATTTTGACTTTTAAATTCATCTAATTTCACTTTTTAACTTTTAAAAAATCCAAACCTGAAATGGGAGAAAATTACACAGTGATTTTTTTACAAAAATCTAAAAAAACTGCAGATGCACAGCGCCATCTTGGAGGCCATTTTTAGGCAGCTTCCTGAAGTCAAAATTTAAATCAAAGAGAACGGTGAACTAGGAATATTTTTCTAGTTGCTATAACATCTTGAATTTTTTTAAAATGACCAATGGAAAGGCTTTGAAAAACACATTCTCCCAAGGTGTCTCCAGAAACATAGAGCGAGTCTAAAACAGGGGTAGAATGTTGATTTTTGACCCCTTTTTTCTCAATTTTCCTAAAATCTGAGCCTTGAATAAAAAATATGAGGACATGTGTTTTGTGAGGAGGCCAAGAGTGTTCTAGAAATGCTGATTTGATGCCATTTAGAGCCCTAAGGAAAAAGTGCAATCCCAAGGCACTGTGCTTTTGGACCTAGTTACATTTTTTAATTTTTTTAATTTTCACCAATTTTCACTAAAAGACATAAATTGCTCCAAATCTTCCCAAAATTGGTCTAGAAATGCTAAATGAGATGTACTATTCTATCATGGAGGAATCAACAAGAAAATCAAGTTTACCCTTCTCCTTTTGGCTGATTAGGGTTTCCTTGATCTTATCTTGCAATTGCTTGACCTTCACATTGCAATTTTTTTTGCTTGTGTGGTAATGGTCAACCATATGCCTCAGCATCTGGTTGACCCTATTGGTCATGTCAAGGAGCTTCTCTAGATGGATTTTTACCTTCTCAAGCCAAAACCCCCTGTCCTCATTAACCTAATTTGCAATCCTCTCTTCAAAATTGAGTTCTTCAATTGTAGGGTCTTGTTCTCTTTCCTTCTGTAATTCCTTTTTAAGACCCATGGTTCTTGGCCTCTTCCTCCTCACCTGTTTTTCATGCTCATTTTTTTCATCATGCTCATCCATATCTTTTCATTTCAATTATTTCCTCTTTGCTTTAAATTGCACTTATACCTCCATAATCATCTTCTTTGTTTTGATTTGATTGTTCTCCTGCTCAAGGAATGAAATGATGAATTTGGATATTTCCAAATTCTCCTAAATTTCTTTGATTTGAGAATATTTGTCCTTGATTATCCTTTCTAACTTTTCATGCTCTTCATGGGGCTCCAAGTCAACTAGTTCAAATTCATGTTCCTCCTCATCATGCATGGATATCTCATGTTGTTCTGATTATGATACCTATGGTGAAGTAGGCTTGGCCCCTTCATCATTCTGAGGAGAAAACACAAGCCTCCTACCTCTCTGATAAGTGTGAGTAACCTCAGGCCTAGGCCTATTTGAAAACCGCATCTTCTTTTCTTGATGATCCCACCTCCATAGGTTGTATTGACATGGTGGGTGATATGTTTTGTTATTGAGTTGGTGTAGTACTTTTGTGCATATGCAAGGCTGCCTCAATAAAAGTATCTGATGTCATGTTCTTCTTTTCCAACTAATGGAGAACTATGATATTCACCAAGATATGGTGAAGGAAGCTAGGGTAATGTTCATTTTTTTTTACTTGCACCTTTTTAGACATATTCCTCACACTCCTATACAAGAAATTGCATAAATTAAGGGAATTCACTATTGTAAAGTGCATGAGAAGTCTAATGTGATATTGGTACAATCTAGAAAAACCACCCTCACATGTGAAAAATTTCAACACAACCTTCATCAATGGTGGATACCTCTCTAGGAAGTATCTGAATGGAATAATATGTGAATGAGCCTCCTTGTAGTGTGATTTTATGTAGGGTTTGTATTGCTCAAGGTATAGGTTCATCCCTTTGAACCAATATTCACCATGATTTGGTATTCTTGTAGCAAGAGAGATGGCATGTATGTTAGGTCCCTATATTACTAATATAGTCCCTTATTGTTGTTAGTGTAACCCCCTTATTGTTATTATTGTACCCCTGTAACACCCATATTGTTGTTATTGTGCCCTTAAATTATTATTCTTAGGTCAGATAGGATTACATTGTGGCCCCATGGACTCCTATATATAGAAAGGAGGTTTTGTAATTTTTATCATCCAAGAATTGTTCATTCATGTAATGTATTGGAGGTTACCCCCTCAAATATGCTTATTTATAAGTAGTTGATATCTCTTTTATTCTATTTTTGGAGCTGGTTTCACAACATTTGGTATCAGAACTTTGGATTCTAGCGTTTTGCTTCTCCAAATAGGTCATCGTGGCATTTTTGCTATAACTTGTTTTCTACGAAGGTTCAGAAGCTGAAATTTTTAGAGAGCGAAGCTGCAATCCTGAGGAACATCGTCACAAAATTTCAGAGCTTGTTTCGTAATATTTTCAGAGATATGATCTATGGAAGTTAGGGATTTTTGTAGGCTCCTCAATTTCACTAAAAATGGTCATCACAAAATTTTCACTATAACATTTTTCCTACGAAGGATCAGAAGCTGAAATTGTTAGAGCGCAAAGCCGAAATCCTGAGGAATAGCATCAAAAAATTTTAGAGATTGGTTCACAACATTTTCATAGATATGATCTATGGAAGTTAGGTCTTTTTCAGGCTCCCGAATTTCATCTGTGGGAAAATATTCATAACTCTTTCTCTAAGCATCGGATTGGAATTCTGTAAAACATGACTGGAATTATACAGAATGTAGTTTTCTGTCTATAAAGTTCAAAGCCAAAGGAGAAAATAGTGACACATGGAAAGTCGTACAAGTTCGCTCTACTGAACGAGTCCATAATTAGGTTATTGTGGGAGATTGGACATAACTTTGCCTTCAAGAATCCAAATCAAGTCACACCTGTGGAATTTGAAAGAAGCTTCAGAGGACTACTACACGGCCAAATTTTTGATATTAAGGTTCTGCAAGTATAGAGATAAGTCAATTTCAATATTGAGCTCCTCAAAAGAATGTAAAAGTTGTGTATTTTTTTACAAATTGCATAAGGCTTGTTTGAAGAATCAAGTTTAATTGATTCCAAGGGCATATTGTAGAATAGATATCAGTATTGGATTCTAAAATGGACCCTAAAAAGAATTCAACACCCATTAAGCCTTTAGAAGGCTCTACTATGACTCATGAAGAAGAAGAATGGCAACATGACATATCAAAATTACAAGAGAAAGTGCAACAAATTTCACTCTTGCAAAGAACAACAAAAAATGACATGGAAGTTTTGAATAAACGTGTGGAAACTAAGATGGATGGTTGGAAGAAAGGCATGGAATCTAAGATGGATGGTTTGAAGAATGGCATGGAAGCTAAGATGGATGGCATGTAAGCTGGCATGGAATCTAAGATGGATGACATGGAAGCTAAGACGGAAAAAATGAAGAATGATCTAAAAGAAGACATGGAAGGTTTGAAAAAGTTGATACAAGAAATGTTTCCTAATGGTGAAAATATAGTAATGGAAACTCATGATGAGAAAAAAATAAATGTTAATCGTGATTTCATAAACTCTAATATTGGAGGGAAGAACCACCATATTCCAAAAATGGATATGAGGAAGTTTGATGGAAAGGATCCTGTAATATGGATATTACAGATGGAGCAATATTTTGATCTCAATAATGTGAAAAACACACAAAAGGTATGCATTGCAACTTTACATTTAGAACAAAATACATTTGTATGGTATCAATGGAATTGATCCCGTCAAATAATTTTCACTTGGTCAATTCTTACGGAGGAAATGATAGCACATTATGAGGATAAAAAGAGCAACACTTTCTTTAGCCAATCGATAAATCTCAAACAAAAGTATTCAGTGGGGGAGCACATTGAGAACTTCCAAAAATTGAATATAAGGGTAACTAATATTCCTAAGGAACACAGGGTTGATCTCTTCATAGGTACTTTAAAGGATAACATCCAACATGAAGCTCATGTTTTGGAACCTGATTCATTGGAAAAGGAATTCAGGTTAGTAAGAAAAATTGAATGTAAAATTATGGCGACAAGGAAGCCTACCACTCACTTATATAAAATGGAAGTGTTGCTACTCCTAGATTTCCACAACCTACAAGGTTGACACCACAACAATTGGAAGAAAAAAGAGCAAAAGGGCTTTGCTAGAGTTTTGATATAAAATACACTAAAGGTCATAAGTGTGCTGAGAATAAATTATTTTACATAGATTGTGAAGAGGAAGAAGAAAATGAACAAGAATCTTCAAAAGAAGAGGATATACACTAGGAACTAGCCCTCTAAGAGGAAGAAATGAGTCCGACCATATCGTGTAATGCATTAGCAGTAATTACCACTCCTCAAACTCTCAAGATAGAAGAACATATCAAGAAGAAAAAGATAATAGTGTTGATTGATTCAGGTAGTACCCATAATTTATTCATTGTAAGTTAGCCAAGGAATTGAATTGTTTCCTATACCTAGCACCATAATTTCAAGTGATGGTTGCAAATGGAGGAACTATAAATTGCTCTGGGAAATGCCATAATATCAAGCTAACCATGGGGTGTTGGAATGAGTTCTCCTAATAGGCTGCAAAATTGGTCCATTTTTTATATTCTTGGTTATATTTAGCATAGCGAAGGGGTTTTGGGTGGGACAAAGCCCTAAATGCATTGTAATGGGTCAAAGGGTAAACTAGGGGTCTGAAAACCATGGGTTGCAGACCATAGGAAAGTCAAGGATAGATTGTTATAAATAGAAATGCATTTTTGTATTGTAGGCAACAAGAAATGATGAGATATTGATGTGATATGTTGTTTAAGCAATCTATTTGGGTTTTGGGGAAGGACTCCTGTTGGTTGTGTGCGTAAAGATCCTAGTCTATCTGTGTGTGGACTCTGCTGCTGTGTGCACAGGTTGGGAAGGGAATTGGAATTGTAAGGAAGAATTTATGAATGACTGAATGCAGAAAATTGTTAGAGAACTAAATCTGTGAGTACTGTTATATGAATTACTAGTAATCGCTGTATTATGAATTTTCTATCCTTAAGCTGCGAAAGATCTGTGTACTGTGTTCTTGAATCTAGATCTAGTATGTTCTATTTATGTCCTATTGTATTGATGATATAACAAGCCTATAACTATAGATCTAGTGAATGTGGATGCAAATATAGACTTAATTAACTTTGCGTAGAATAAGGTAATCGGGGATTACAGGATCTAGCATTGCTCTGATTTCTTTACCCATCCTTTCTTAGGGTGCGGAAACCTCCTTCCGGCACCCACCCATAATACTTCGGGTGATACTTTGACCTACGAAAGAAGGTCACTGCCGAAAGGGCCAGTAGTATAGGGGTTTGTTGGCAAACCTTGCTTACCGAACCTGGGTCAGGACCCCTCGAGCCAAAAAATGGTTCCGTTGCTTGGACTAGAAGAAATTTGAGAGAGGTATCAAGTAATGACAAGAGAATACTGGAAACCTGAAAGAAAAGAGATTGAATACTGGTTCGAAAGACAGATCCAGGAGTTCATAGTAGAAGAAAACCACAGTGAAAAATTAACGGCGGAAAGGTGGAAAAATAGGTACTGTCTTACTGAAAGCTACGAAATATTCTTTGTAACCTTTGCGATTGAACTCCAGGAGCTGCTGGCTAGGCTTGTGGAATTCCAAAAGTGATGGAAGGATGATCGAGTCACTCAGTGGACCCCAGAGCTGCTTGAGCAACTGGAAAAAACTGATAATACTATCACACGCACGGTGGATCACTAGGTGGATAGTGTGCTGGGAGGATTTGTGACGGAATTTTCCATTGATCAATTTGTATCATACTCTGAGGTTGAACAATGATTCTTCAAAGGGTTCCAAGGAAAATTTCTGAGGATGTTACCATTGCTGATCAAGAAATTACTGTGCGAAAAGAGCATTCTGTGTAGTCATACTGACTAAATGACCTCAGATCTAGATGGGAGCGTGACCCATAGTGGTAAATACTATCAGACCAACCTTGACAGAGGGAGATCTGCCTACAATCTCTTTTAGGAAACAACTACACAAGATCCCCCAGCTACATCGCCACCTTGAGCGCGCAAAGGTAAGAATTCGCCTATACCGCCACCCCCCCAGATAGTGATATGGTTGTGCATTTAAAACTACCTACCTTCAAGGGGATAGGAGATGAGGATATGGACTGATTTTGGTTCATTTCATACTCCATATGGACTGTGAAGAATGTGGAAAGTGATACGGTAAAAAGGGCGCAGTTGTCGTTGGCCTTCGAGGATAGGGCCCTAGACTGGTATATGCGGTATATTGCCTAGAATTGGGGCGCATCTATTCAAGATATCAAGGACACTTTGAAGCACCAGTTCAGGAAGCCTAAATATTATTCACAGTTGGTAGTAGAAGTAAACAACTTCAAACAAGGTGCTTCTGAGTCAGTATGGGAGGTTGATCAATGACTAAAGAAGGCAATCAGGGAAGGAGGATTCGAATATGATGATAGACCACATATAGAATGGTTCATCGCTGTGATGTTACCTCACTTGCACAAATCAATGAGTAATCAAAACTTTGAGTCACAGGAGAAGGTTGTGGAAGTGGCTATGAAACTAGAGGCTACCCCTTGAGAGAATACGTCAGCAGGGGTACAACAAATCTGGGAACAACTTGGGGCTATGCATATGGAGATACAAAACCTGTGAAAAGAGTGGGGAAAGGATGGTTGCATAGATTTTTGGTGCATATGATGTCGAGTGTCTGGCCATATGAAGGATCAGTGCCCTCCGTTAACAGATTACATGCAAGTAGGAGGACCTAGCCCAGTAAGCACAGGGGTGAGTAGGGAACCTATCCTATTACGACCAAGTTCAATCTGGCCTGCACTATGGTGTGATGATTTTCGGGTAGGAGGACTGCATGATACAAACCATTTCCCTCGTTTAGGTGCGTATGTTCCAGAACTAAAGCAGCAATGGTGGCGATTCTGCTGATCACTGGGACATGATGAGCAGAACTGTCATAATTATGGCTTAATGACAGATCATGGGAACTTATATAGGGTACAATCAGACCCTCCATTTCCAAGACTTTCTGTGCATTTTGGAGGATCACCGGCCCGAGGCAGAGGAGGTCAGAGAGGAAGCACAGGACGAGGACATGGGCAGCTAGTCTGTTATAACTATGGGGAAATAGGGCACTTTGCCAGAGAATGCCCAAATCCCACCAGGCCCTCATGAAAATATTATAGGCAGCTGGACCATGAGGTAGAGTAATACCCGATTTTAACAGCCAAGATGTAGGAAAATCAACCCACCCGTACGCAGAACATACAAAGATTTAAATCCGAGCTAAGGAAGGTGGATCCCTGTGTGAAAGTCATGGCACCCAGCGGGCTGGTCACCCGGGGAGAAAAAGAGGAGATGGCATCTCGGGAAGGGGTGCATTTAAAAGAACAAACACCACCGAAATTCTCTACGCAGCTGCCAACACAAACTTAGATAGAGGAAGGAGTTGAGCCCATTTTAAAGGCATGTTTGAAGTTGCTACGAAATCTGTAGACTGTAGGTAATCTCAAAGCACTACTGAATACCTGCGTGGTTCAAACCAATTTGATCCATGAACCCAAGGATGTACACAAAATATATAGCTATAAGAAGTGCACCAGAAGAGAGATGTGATTAACTGCGCAGATTGGTGACTACGAGATGGATCAGGTTATCTTAGATATAGGGTCAGATGCAAATGTATTACCAATGTATACATGGTAACGAATGGGGGAACCTAAATTGGAATGGTCCACCATCCAGCTGTGAATGGCCAATCAACAAAAAATCATCCCTCTAGGGAGATTACCAAAAGTCATGGTTGACATCGCAGTGATAAAGGTCCTAGCTGACTTTTAAGTCATAGAAATTATGGAAGATGTGGATCTCTACCCTGTGCTCCTTGGACTGGACTGGGAAATTGACACGGGGGGTGTCATCAATCTCAAGATTCAATGAAGCATAGTGTTTGAAAGCAATGGTACGTGTGTCATAGTATCACTAGATCCAGCAGAAGGTGCACGGTATACAAAGCTAGCCTATGAGGAGGAGGAATTAGATCACATTTATAAATTAACTGCCCTAGATGAAGATTTGGTTAACCCCACGGAGGAAGGAATTCTTTGCTGGGAAAAGGACAGTGAATGTTTCTCTAACTTTGATGAGGAGTTGGAAAATTGGCAAGGCCGATTGCATGAAGTTTCGGCACTCCGATGTCTTCAGACCGTCAGGAATTTTCGGTGCATCTCTACCAAGGAAAGGAACCTACCCTACCCAGAGGATGCAATTGATATTCAAAATATGGTTGAACATAATATTCCCATGGAACACAGGCTAGGGACACTATCACTAACATTGGACGGAGCACCCACGCAAGTACTGGTATTCTCCGCTCAGGAGAAGTATTGGAGAAGGGTGATCCTGTGCATAGGGACACGAGGTTCCAGATGGAATCCGAGGTCATTCAACCTATGCGGACACTTGCTGAAATACCACACTTAAGGGTGTGATCAAGCCTTGCACGGTCAGGCTTGCCGGGGTACCGCTGCCCTAGGCATGCATCAGATTATGGACCTACCTAGACCCATGTGTAATTTGAAGACTTTGTGAGCACCTCAAGTAATAAATGGCACGAGGACGTGTGATACAGCCCTCTGGTGCAAGGAAGTTCCAACTAAGGGTGAAGCGCATGGCTCGAAAAGAGTGATGGCCAACGTGCAGACACGCCTCACATCGACCTTCACTTAGGGTATGCGAACGACATATAGGCATCATCCATGCTCTGACATTCTGTGGAAGCGACCTCAGGCATATACGACGACCATTAACACATCCTGATTTAATAAAAAAAGGATCTTACAAGTACACACAATTGGCGGCAGATCATCAATGCAGCCATTTATGGTGAAATTGATCTACCTGATCGATGGTCAGTCTCACGAATGGGATACTCCCCCATTAAATAGCTCCAAACGGTGTGCGGATGGATGGATAATTACACACCAGGCTATTTATTAACCCTACAACATTCTCCTGCTATATGCGTACTGGTTTTTTGTGCTCCTTAACATTCGCTGGGTTTCCCGCTTTCATGTTGCTATGATGGACCCAACCAGAGAGCCTGGGGGTGCTGAGTGCAGTCACATAGGTGAACCGTGGCTCCTGACACAAAGGATTATCCGCAAGCCATGCATAGCAGGAACGTTGTGATACAGGGACATGCTACGACTTCTCTGCAACTCCAGAACACCACCCAACCAAAGCAATGTGTGTTCCCTCCCTCGAATTGCCCTCAGCACTCCTCCTGATCCAACTACGGGGGACAACCGAATTGATCTAGCACAGCTATCTCGCACAGAGCTATAAGGACTTCACACCGGAGTGTTGTGTAAAGTTCTCCACTGTGACCAAGCCAGGAAACAACAGTATATTGAACCTCAGGAAGTACAGGACTAGAAGACTGCAGTGGTCACATAGGCAACATAGATTATTCAAGAATAGCTAATGCAGGGTGCAAAATTGGTCGAAGCATATACCCAATTATGGAAGTCCATCCAACACCATTCCACGCTCCAACATATCCAGACGGAATTGCAGCAGGCGGAAGCTGCTCCAGACCAAGTCAAAGCCTCCTCACCCTCCACCATCTCTATGGAGTGTCTACCCATGCTGGACAAGATTGAGAACCTTCACCACAACAAGCATGTCACTTGGAAATGGTTGAAACCATGGCCTCATACTGCACTCCAGCTCGCTGAAGTTGTCGAGTTTTCCATTGTGCATTTCCACAGGCTGTTGGAATGGATCATCGCGGCTCCAGACGGCCCTACCTCCTTGAAAATGGTCAACATTGCACAACATGTTGTGGCCCATAGTAAGGAAGTGATCCCACCACTCCTTTTCACTCTAGCTACCTTGTGCACGCAATTCGAAGTCACACCACTGCAGTGACTCGGGACGAGTCACAAGATTGTTTTGGGGGACTGTTGGAATGGGGTCTCCTAACAAGCTGTGAAACTGGTCCATTTTTTATATTTTTGGTTATATTTATCATAGCGAAGGGGTTTTGGGGTGGATCTAAGCCCCGAACTCATTGTAATGGATCAAAGGGTAAACTAGGGGTCCGAAAACCATGGGTTGCGAACCATAGGAAAGTCAAGGTTAGATTGTTATAAATAGAGATGCATTTTTGTATTGTAGGCGATAAGAAATGATGAGCTATTGATGCGATCTGTTGTTTAAGTGATCTGTTTGGGTTTTGGGGAATGAACTCCTGCTAGCTGTGTGCTCAGAGATCCTAGTCCAACTCTGTGTGGACCCTGCTGCTGTATGTGCAGTTTGGGAAGGGAATTGGAATTGTAAGGAAGAATTGATGAATGAATGAATGCGGAAGGTTGTTAGATAACCGAATATGTGATTACTATTATATGAATTACTGGTAGTTTTTGTATTATGCATTTTTTTCCCTTAAGCTACGAAAGATCTGTGTACTGTGTTCTTGAATCTAGATCTGGTATGTTCTGTTTATGTCCTGTTGTATTGATGATATAACAAGCCTATAACTATAGATATAGCGCACGTGGATGTGAATAGAGACTTAATTAACTCTATGTGGAATAACGTAATCATGGATTACAAGATCTAGCATTGCTTTGCTTGCTCTACCCATCCTTTCTCAGGGTGCAGAAACCTGGTTCCAGCACCCACCCATACTACTTCGGGTGAGACTTTGACCTGCGAAACTAGGTCACTGCAGAAAGGGCCAGTAGTATAGGGTTTTCTTGGAAAACCTTGCTTACTGAACCTGGGTCAGGACCTCTTGAGCCAACATGGGGGAAGATGTATTGAATAGTCCAATGCTTTCCACTCCTCTGGGAGGGGTTGATGTTGTACTAGGAGTAAAATCGTTACAATCTTTGGGGACAGTAGATTTTAATTTTCAAGAAATTTTCTTGAAATTTGTTTTAGAAGGAAAGGAACTCGAATTACGAGGTATTCCAGCGAAGCTAGGAAATATAATAAGCTCTAATGTCATGACAAATCTTCTAAAGAAAAAACAACGAGGCGTAATTGCACAATTATGCTCACTAGAAGTTCCACCATCAAAATCATCTATTTCTGCAGAACTCAAAAATTTCTTGGACAATCATTCCAAGCTGTTCGAAACTCCCAAAGGACTCCCACCTATTCATGATCATGATCATGCTATTCATTTGATTCCAGGAAGTGTTCCTCCAAAAATCAGGCCTTATATATACCCTTCTGTCTGAAAGAGCGAAATTGAACATATGATTGCATAAATGTTAGAGGTGGGTATAATTCAACCTAGTCAAAGTTCTTTCTCTGCTCCTATAGTATTGGTAAAAAATAAGGATGGATCATGGCGCATGTGTCCGGATTATAGGGAGGTCAATAAGCTCACCATTAAAGATAAATTTCCCATTCCCATGATTGATCACTTATTGGATGAATCACATGAAGCAATTTATTTTACGAGGTTGGATCTTCGTTCAGGATATCATCAAATTAGAATGAATACTGAAGATATTCCAAAAATAGCATTTCAAACTCATGAGAGTCATTATGAATTTTTGGTCATGCCTTTTGGCCTTACCAATGCACCTTCTACATTTCAAGGGTTGATGAATTCCATTTTCAAACCCTTCCTTAGAAAATTTGTGCTAGTATTTTTTGATGATATACTAATCTACATCAAGTCTTGGAAGGATCATGTTCAACATGTTGACACGGTGCTCAAACTATTGCAGGAGAAACAATTATATGCAAAAACATCCAAATGTTTCTTTGCAGTACAAGAGGTGGAATATCTGGGTCATATTGTATCTCACAAGGTTGTTAAGGTAGACCCTAACAAAATTAAACCCATTAAGGAATGGAAATTCCCCACAACCATAAAGCAATTGCGAGGATTTCTTGGGTTAACAAGGTATTATCGCAAGTTTGTTAATAATTATGGGAGAACAACAACACCTCTAACAACATTATTGAAGAAAGATGAATTTTCATGGACTCCTGAAGCAACTAAGGCCTTTGAACATCTTAAAGAGGCAATGTGCCTAGCACTGGTCTTAGCTATGCCAAACCTCACAAAAACCTTTATTGTGGAATGTGATGCCTCAGGAAATGGAATTGGTGTTTTTTTAATGCAAGAAGGAAGACACATTTCTTTTGAAAGTCATCCAATCAAAGGAAAGTATTTACAGAAACATATTTATGAAAAGGAAATGTTATAAATACTGCATGCACTAAATAAACGACGAACTTACCTAATGGGAAGACACTTCAAGGTAAAACTGATCATGATAGTCTCAAACACTTTTTGGAACAAAGACTATCTTCAGAAGAGCAGCAAAAATGGGTCACAGAGATGTTGGTTTATGACTTTGAAATAATCTCCAAAAAAGGGAAGCTAAATGTTTTTGTAGATGCACTCTCAAGCAATAATGAAGAGGTAGAAGCATTTCTTTGTGCCATTTCTATTATCCAAATAGATTGGATAACTGAAGCAAGAGATGAATGGAAGAAGGATGAAGAAGTGTGGACACTCATTCAAAAGTTGCAGCAATATCCTAGTACATCTGATACATTTATTTGGAAAAATGATTCCTTATGGTACAAATATCACTTATATATTTGTAAGAATTCCCAACTAAAACAAAATACTCTTTTGGAATTGCACACTTCTCCTTTAGGAGGACACTCGAGATTTTTAAAAAATTACCATAGGGTGAAGAAAGAATGTTTTTGGGATGGCCTTAAATCTTATATTCAAAATTTTGTGGTGGAATGTTTGGTTTTCCAGCAGAATAAAGTTGAGACAATTAAGACCCCAGGTCTTCTACAACCTTTATCCATTCCAAGTCATGTTTGGGAGGAGATTTCAATGGATTTTATCACTAGTTTACCTAAGTCTGAAGGAAAGAGTGTCATCATGGTGGTAGTTGATAGACTTACCAAGTATGAACACTTTTGTGCATTATCTCATCCATTTAAATCAAGTACAGTTTCTACTACATTTATGGATACAATTCAAAAGCCACATGGAAACCTAAGGGTTATTGTGAGCAACAAAGATCCCATTTTTACTGGGAATTTTCAGACGGAGTTATTTTCTTGTTTGGGTACTCAATTATCTCATAGCTCATCTTATCATCCTCAATCCCATGGTCCAACTAAGATAGTAAATAAATGTTTGGAAGGATATCTTCATTGTTTTGTATTTGATAAACAAACACAATGGGTCAAGTGGTTACCTCTCATTGAAGAGTGGTACAACACCTCCTTCCATACTGCAGAAAAAATGACCCCATTTATGGCACTTTATGGATATCATCCACCATCCATCACGTCATCTTTAAGAGAAAATTTGAAGGTTCAAGTAGTGGAATATCACATTGAGCATCAACAAGAATTTCTCCAACTCTTAAAGGATAACTTGAATTTCGCACAGAATAAAATGAAACAACAAGCATATCAACATCGCAGCGAGAGAAGTTTTGATGTATGATACTGGGTATTTTTATGGCTACAACCATACAAACAAATGTCCCTCAAGCAAGCTTAGAAGTATAACAAATTATCACCAAATTTATATGGTCCTAACAAGGTGTTGCAAGACATTGGTACTATGGCATACAAATTGGAGCTTCCTGCTTCTTCACGAGTGCATCCAGTTTTCCATGTTTCACGCTTAAAGAAGGTTATAGGTGAAATTATTCCAGTTCAAACAATATTTCCAGAACTTGATGAGGAAGGAAAAATCATATTGCAACCTGAAGCGGTCATGGAAACAAGAACTCAACAACTACGAAATAGATCAATTTCAGATTATCTCATCAAGTGGAAGAACTTGCCCACTGAATATTCTACATGGGAGGATGATAATTTTATATAGAAGCACCCAGCGCTACTCAAGCATTGAGGAAAACACTTTTTGAAGGAGAGGGGCATGTTAGGTCCCTATATTACTAGTATAGTCCCTTATTGTTGTTAGCGTAACCCCCTTATTTTTATTATTGTACCCCTGTAACCCCCATATTGTTATTATTGTGCCCTTAAATTATTATTGTTAGGTCGGCTAGGATTAGTTTGTGGCCCCACTAGGATTACATTGTGGCCGCATGGAATCCTATATATAGAAAGGAGGTTTTATATTTTGTATCATCCAAGAATTGTTCATTCATGTAATGTATTGGAGGTTGCCCCCTCGAAGTGGCTTAATTCTAAGGCATTGATATCTCTTTTATTCTATTTTTGGAGCTGGTTTCACAGCAATGTACTAAAAATCTAAAATTAATCCCTGCAATGGTGGCCTTTTCTCCCTTAAAATTGTTGGAAAAAAAAAACTGTAACTTGATTATGGAAACCTACCTTCTGCACTATTTGACAAAACCCTAGGTAGTTGACATCTTCAAAGAATTTTCTAATGAATGGTGAGGAAGTGATTCCACTGCACTTTGAGGGCTCATCCCTCATTATCTTCCGCCCTTTGTGATGTTTTATTTTCTCTGATGGTGAATAATATCCTTCCATGATTGAAACCCTAGATGATAGGACGGAAAAAAAATAGGGAAAAGTGAGTAAAGGGATGAAGCAAGGAAGTTAGGGAAGGGAGATAGGAGTAGGAAAATTTAGGGAGATGGGAAAGGGTCTTAGGATATTTAGGGAGTGAAATGAAGGGAAATGAGTGAGGGAAATGGGGTAGCAAATTTAAACATAGTCCTAGCTAGGGAAATTGACCAAATTTGTAGAATAGGGCTAAGGTTTATAGGGAATATAGTAAAAATGATGGGAAATGGCTTTGTGATGGATGGAAGTGATGTATAAGTTGCAAACAAAGGTGTAGGGACAATGATAGTAGTGTTTTAAAGAATAAATTCATCATTTGAAAACCAAGACCATGAAACTCATATAAAACACTAGGATACTATGCTTATGATTATTTCTTGGTTTGCAAAGGAATAGAGGACATGAAAATGAATACACTTACTTGTTATGAATTTTGGAGAGTGAAAAATCTAGAATGGAGTTTGAAAAACTTGAATTTGGTGCTTAGCTGAAAAATTTGGGCAACTCTACCCCATGTGTAGCACAAGCCAATAGTGCGTAGCACCTATAAGAAATGCAGTCATCCTACTCGCAACGCCTCCTCTAGAAGCGCATCGCAGTGTATATATGCATAATGCCACACAATTTTTCCCAATTTGAGCCAAGAAATCGATGTTTTCTTACCAGAGGAATAAGCACAAGGATAAGAGGTAATAGGAGTGCAACTGAATTGTATTTGTGTCTTTTTGGCCTTTTGTAGACATGGAATTATTCCCTTTAAGTTATGGTGGGTCCTACATGTCTCTTCAAGCATGACTTTCATTATTTTTTTTAACTTTGTAATGTTGGACATTTGTAATCTAAACTTTTTGTATCTTCTTTGGAACATTGAACTGAAAATTTTTAGGAACATGAAGTGATTATTACATATAGAAACATAAAATTACTTTGTTTGAAATCAAAATTTATTTAATAAACTTCCTTTATTTCCACTCCTCCAATTGTCAGATTTTATGCATGAAATGGAAATTTTGACGAGCTTGAAACCCTAAAGACTTGATGGAGACACTAAAATGAATGAAACCATGGTAACGATGATGAAAATATCTGAATAATGATACACTTAGCTGAGTGATGACATGGATCACCAATTAAAAAATATTGGAAGGATTGGAAAAAAGTCCTAGACCTAATGGCCAGTGACCAAATTTTTTCTTGAAGTTCTATTGAAATGACAAAAATTTGATTATGGGACTTGAACAAGACATGATAAGAGTCCATTTTATCACTGGTGATAAGATGCAAAGGATGACACTAAAATTATCTTCAATTGGGGATGGCGGCTCCTTGGAGGTGTCAAGAACATATTAGATCAAGTAACTTAACCATTGGGCATGCATTCAAAAATTTTAAATCAAAATTGAATAGAGAAAACTTGACATGATAAAGTGACACAAAATTAGAGTGAATTGAATTTAGCTAAATTTTGAAAACAACAGAAAATAAACAGAAATTTATGGCCTTCACCTCGGGCTCCAAGCTCCAATGATTCTCTGCTTCACACTTTGTAGAAAAAATAAACTGATATGTGAAATGGAATAGAGAAATTTTCATAAATCTCCTAAAAAAAGGTAGTTCTTAAGGAGCCTACCATTGACTGATCTTGCTATGAAATCTTTTGCATTAGTTTCCTCTAATAGAAAAGCATGTTGTTCGCGAGAGGTTGAAATCTTGTATGGTCCTTTCCATAAGTTCTAAAATTTAATGTGTTTCCCTTTCTCCTCATTTCTAGCATTCCAATAGAGGACCACATCTCCAATCTAGAAATAATCTGCCTTTTTCTTGCAGTCATACAACTTATTTATCCATTCATGAAGCTTTGAGGTGTTTTGAAAGACCTCATCTCTAGTTTGTTGAAGATGTATCATTTGATTGATTCGGCGCTATGCATCATTCTCTTCACTTCTAATTTCTTGTAACAACTTCACAACTGGGACTCAAATTGATGTAGGGAAAACTATATCTACTCCATATACCAATTGAAAAGGAGCCATTCCTATTGACTTATTACTACTCACCTTGTTCGCCCACAAAGCATTAACAAGATTCTTATGCCAATTCTTCTTGTTCACCTCCAACATTGTATTTATAATGCTGATTAAAGATTTTTTTAGAAGATTATTCCAATCCATTACCTTGCGGATAATGTGAGGTTGAGTGCCCCAATTTGATGTTGTAATTGTTGCAAAACTCAACCATTTTCTTAGACTTGAATGCAGTCGCATTATCTATAATGATCTTGTGAG
The DNA here is from genome assembly GCA_034641835.2 of Pinus albicaulis. Lineage (NCBI taxonomy): Eukaryota > Viridiplantae > Streptophyta > Pinopsida > Pinales > Pinaceae > Pinus > Pinus albicaulis. The sequence continues at coordinate 305,353,037 of CM076579.1, read as the reverse complement.
GAAAACCAAAATGACACAAAATATTAGTCTCCAAAAACTTAATAATGACTAAATTTGTAGCTTTCCTTGTTGAGATTGCTTCAATCCCTTTGGTCAAGTAGTCGGTAGCTGTCAAGATCCAGTTATGTTGGGAACAAGATGTAGGGTGGATTTCTCCAATAATGTCAAGGTCCCATTGCTGAAATGGTACTTGCATGGATATAGGCTGAAATGACAGTGGGAGAAGCTTCCTCTTACCTTGAAATATCTCACACTCATGACAATTCATCATGATTTTATATAAATCTGCAAAAAGAGTAGGCCAATAATATCCAGCCCTCAACACTATATTTTTGGGGTTTTACAAAATGAGTGACCTCCACAATATCCCTTATGGAGATCAATCAATACATCCTTGGCTTGATTTTCTACCAAACAGTTTAGCAAGACACCTCCTAGGTCTTTCCAATATAGAGCATTGTCTGAAATGCAGTACTTGGAAGCTTTCAAATTCAATGACCTACCCTTACTTTTAGACATGTTTGTAGGAGGATGAAGATGCTGAAGAACATAAATGATATCAGAATACCAAGGGGATGAGAGAAAATTATCAGATACCTACAACAGTGTGCCATCATCTTCTTCATTGGAAAAAAACTGAAATGAGATTGATATCAAGTGCATGTAAATTTGATTCAGCGATGATCTTGGCTAATCCCTACAATTTGATCAACTTTGTAGGCTTGATCTCAGCATCATACTCTAACATATATGCTATCCACTTTCCTCTTCTGCCTTCTGGATCAGTTTGCATTAGGACATCCTTCACTTCTTCATTAGGGACATAGGCTAGAATATGTGAATGAAGGATATACATTCGAAATTCCTTCAATGCCTTTACCAGGGTCAAGGCTTGCTTCTCAATGATTTTATATCTAAGGGATTCATCCCTCATGGTACAACTAAAGAGTGCAATGGGATTCTCATTCTTATCCTTCTTTCGCATCAAAACCATATCCAAGGTATGTTTGGAGGCAAATGGAAATATGATGAAATAAATGGAGTAGTTGGGGCTCATCAAAATAGGAGTTGTAATTAAGGAAAACTTTACTGAATTAAAATAATTTTTGGCATCTTCCGACCACCTTACGTCACTATCCTTTTTTAGCATGTTGGTCATATCTCGAAGATGCTTGGCAATATTTTGAATAAATATTCTCAAGAAATTCATCTTACCATTGAAATCTTGGATCTCTTTCTTGTTGCGTGGAAATTATATTTGTTGAATAGCATCAATCTGGGAGGGATAAATACAAATACCATATTTGGAGATGATATGGTGAAGAAGCTTGCCGTCCTCAATGGCAAGAATAATATTTTTGTGATTGAGTGAAATCCCAAATTTCCTACACTTATGAAATAAAATTCTCAAATGATACAAATGCTTGTCATGAGGATGAGAGAAAATTATCAAATCATCAATATACGCAATTAAGAAAACATATTTTTCATTTTCAAAGGCTATGTCCATCGCCCGCTGAAAGGTGGCTCCTTCATTCTTGAGCCCAAATGGCATTTTAGCATACATGAATGTGCCCTAAGGTGTCGTGAAAACAATCTTCTTGATCATCCTTATGCACTAATATTTGATTGTATCCCAAATATCCACCAAGAAGAGACATTCGGGAGGCCCCAACCACTCTCTGTAGGATATGGTACATCTTAGGAAGATAATACTTATTCTTTAGAGACACCTTATTCAAGTTTCTGGAATCAATACAAATATGTATTTATCCCATTGTCTTTCTCACCATAACCAGATTTGACATCCAATCAGAAAATATAATGGGAAAAATGACATGAGCTTTAAAAAGTTTGTCTACCTCTTTCTCTATCGACGAAAAAAATCTTGGGTTGATTCTTCTAAACTTTTGTCTGAAGGGATTTTGGTCAGGCTTGACCACAATTGTATGTTGGATGATATTCTTATCATAAACTTTCAGATCTGCATAGGCCCAAGCTAGTACATTATAAAATTCAAACAAAAAATCTATTTATCTGTCTTTTAACTCTAGAGATAAAGACTCTGACAACTTGACCATCTTGGGATTGCCTATTGTTCCAATATTCACATCTTCGACAACTTTCTCAGTAGGAACCATGGTCTACTTTCTAGAAACATAATCTTGATCAAATAATTATTCAAAAGGTATAGGACCCCTTGGAATGTTGTTATCTTTCAGGTGTAATACATCAACCTAAGTAGCCTCAATCACTTGATTATATTTATCATATACCTCATCAGTAAAGGAATTTTCAAATTCACCTTCCATTTACTGAAAATTATTCACCTGTTTGTCATTCGAGAACACTTTTCAATACCTCAAGTTATGATGGACAGTTGGTTGATGTTTGATGTGAATTTCTAACTTCCTATTAGAATATATTCGAATCTTAAAGTTACTTGCTACTGTAGCAAGAGAATCTTCCATAAGATTCCGACTTCTTGGTACTATTGATAATGTATATTCAGGAAAAAAATTGAGGATATCAAGTAAAACGTTTCTATATTCTCTCATTCACATATTCTTAGCCTGGTATTCTCCTTTCACATGTTTGATTACAAGCTCAGATTCACCTTTTTCAGAATTTTGAGGCCCCTAACCAATGCCTCGTACTCAGCGTCAGTATTAGAAAAATCAAAAGCCAACTTGTATGAACATAATCTCACATTCTTTGGTATTTTACCATATTGATGAATTGGACTATGAATCTAGATTTCGATGCTTATGATATCTTTCCCTAAGGCACCGTCGAAATCAATGTTCCAAAGACCATTCTCATCATTCAGAACTTCAAATTTTATAGTCTAATTTTTATCTTCCTTTCAGGCCACTTCTTCAATATGTTCTAAAAATTTTTATGACTTCTCTGATAACAGCTATGAAGAACTAGGCTGATTGCCTTTTTTTTCATCCAAAAATGATCTAACACTATTTAAAATTTATGGAATTTCCTCAACTTCTATAAGCTGACTATATAGATTATTAAAACCACTATCATTAAAAACAAAAAAAATGACTCAAGATCAGTATGTACGACATATCATATACATCATTTTTGTCTCCCGATACAACTTTCTCAGTTGTCCAAAAACCGGGGTGGTGGCATAAGAAAAATCTATTTTCAAATTACCTCTTAAATTTTCTCATCAAGACCTTGACAGTAGCATGCCAAACCATGGAGGTATATTAGCTACTACTACATCCATTAAGACATTTTTTGTTGGGATTTGCTCAAATGAAACTACCAAGTATTTTATATGACCAAGACAATGTACTCTACTAGAATCAAAGGAATAAAGATCATGGTAAGGAGGGGTTATATCCAAACTCAAATTTTCCATTATGCCCTTTCGCATCAAGTTAAGAGAAACTCCAGATTCAAGCATGGCATTGTGAAGGATACAATGATGAATTCTCAAACTCAGATAAAATGGGGGAAATTCACTATATTCTAGCTGACCATCTATGGATGGACCAAAAATGATCTCGGGTTGATCATCTTCAACATTAAACATATCAAACGTAGGATCTAATTTCAACATTTTAGCCACATGAAATTTGTATTGAGTTTTTTTAACAAGCTCAGTCAAGAGGATGGAGACTTTTAACTTAGAGATTTCATTTTCTAAGCTAAAAATATTGGATTTCTTATTTACCTCTTTTACAGCGGTGTCCCTCTTGTCAGGCTAGTCCTTTGTCACAACTTCATTATTTTGATTTTTTTTTTCTTTTCTTTGTGTGCTTGTAGATACTTGATTGATATTGACCTGATTTGCAGCTGTAAGCTCCTTTCCCTTGTTTTGACTAGCTTGGCGATTTGGTTTGGGCTGAGTATATATTTTTTTGGGATGTCCTCTTCTATATAGGAGTGATAGGAACATATATACTTCTCAATGAATACTGCCCCTCCTGTGGGCTGAGTGCATTAAGATAACCCTATTGATAATCATCGGATTGAACCTCAAACTCATCATCATTTGCAAGTATGTATTCTTCATCTTTCGAAAAATCTGTTTTTTTAATGTATTCTTCATCCTCTATCAATATTATAGGCTGTCCATCTCTTGTGAAGAAATGATTTTCTTCCACGATCTCATATTTTTCTTCAACCCCTTGAGCATAATTTTGCTGCAAAGGAGTCCAAAGTTGTTGTTGTGTTGGCTGCTCTAGAGCTCTTTGTTCCCTCTCTTTTCGCCTAAACTAAGGCTACTACTGCTGACCTTAGAAATTAGGATTCTGAACCTGTGCTTCTGGTTGTCTTCCAGTGATAGAAATTCTATCAACCATTCTTTCCATAGTCATGAACAGAGTGTCCAATTTGACCTTAAAGGATGTGGATGGTTCTTCCTTGATTGTTACCTTTCTCTCACCTTTGGTCTTTGACTTTTTTATTGACAAATTTGCTTCGACACTGACTTCATTTCTTTCCATCTTATGTAGTGTTGCAGGAATTCTCTCTCGGAGCTGGTATTCCATATCCAGATCAAAAGCATCCAGATATTGCAAGAGGGCCAAACCTAAAGGACGTTTGATCTCATTTGGGTTTGAGTTATACACTTAGTTGAAACGAGAAGTAAAATCTTGAACTGAATCATTTCAATTTCTCTTTAAGTTGTCATACTCGGAAATAATATGAAGTGGATTCTTTTACACTTTGCATCTAGGTATGAATGCATCAATTATTTGCTCTGTATTTCCTATGGAATTCGAAATCAAAGAATGGGCCCAAGTTTTTACATCTCCGGAGAAGATTTGGGAAATGATCCTCATTTTTGCATCACTGGCATCAATCTCTTCTAAGTCAATGAAATCAATGACTTTGACTAAGTGTTGTGTGGCACTAATATTATAATTCTCATCAAAGAGAGGAAGTCTCTAACCATAGACCTGTGGTAAGGGTGCAAATTGACCAGGTAAAATCAAAGGTGAGAATCTTGCCATGAATCTCGCGGAGTGTGATGCAGGAGTAACAATGGGAGGGGCAGAATGAGAAGGTAATGAAATAGAATGGATGAAAGAGGAGGCAAAAAATGATTTAGGTTGCGTCAGAATGAACAAACACTCTTGTTAGCATAGGATGATAGTTTTTTCATATGTATATTGGAGTTGAATAGATAAATTTTCAAGTCTATCAAGCTCACTCGAGACTTTCGTATCAAAATATGATTTGGATTTCGATTCTTTAGATAATAAGCTATATTCAAGTTCCAGGGAATAAAATACTTCTTCATACAATGATTTAAGTTCAGATAATCTCAATGGATCAAAAACTATCTCAGTCAATGAAGTTTTCGACTTCGATATAAACAGAGACAATTCAAACTTCAAATCGAATGGAATATCTTCAAGGGATAATACTTTTGAAGGTAATGATGAATATCTTACCAATGAATATGGATCCGAAAAAAACTATGAGTGTTGGGATCTCTTCTTTCAGATGATTCTCTCTGGATCTTCAACTAGAGAAGCTGAATGAGGATCAAGATTCGATCTTGTGTGTCTTGTCGATGCCAAAATATTCTTTGTTTCCAGAACTCAGTTCTCTGTAATTTTTAGATCGTCCTTATCGAAACATAGTCCTGTCACCCAAAATACCAATGTTCAATGGATGTGTGTTGTATATCCCAAGGAAGATATATATTTTCACTCCCTGACAATGGCACCAGTACGTTAGCGCTCCATGAGTTCTTCGAAGGCTGAGAAGTAGACAAGAAAAGGTAACCACAGATCGCTTTGACCTAGTAGCTAGTTGTACTAGAATGAGAGGGCTCTCTCAATGAGGTCACAACCAAATTGACTGGATTATGGGGATTTTGGGCTAGCTGTAATAAGCTCTAGGGTTTTGGTTGATTTGAATTTTTTTGCTGGATGAAAAATGGACCTTTAGTGCTAGGCTTGAAAATCTGGTAGGGTTATAAGGGTAAAATTTCCAAGGGAATAAATGGGAATGGTAGGCAAGCTTGAATAAACCTTTAGGAATTATGGTTATGCTGTAGGATGAACAAAGAGATTAGGAACATGCATAGAAGAATGAATTTATTCCTTAAGAATAAAATAAACACAATATCATCATATCATCAAAAAAAGGCATGTATTCCTCGTGAATCCTCAAAACATTTAAAGACAATGACCAAAAGCAGTAGATATGTAATTGAAAGAGAAATAATTCAATGGAGTAACGTACATGAGAGAAAAAAATCCATACAAGATCACCACATGAATCCCTCAATTCAAGTTGCAACGTTTCTTTGTATTCGTTGTATTACTTTGTCAAAATGAAATACACTTGCTCAATGTCCAAGACTTAAACCGTTGAAAATTATTACAAAATGCCTAATATAGATACTGAGGTCTAAATCCTCCCTTGGAGGTCGAATTATCCAGCAATAAAGTCAAATTTATGCATCTCTCTGAAGTCTGCTACACACTAGGGATGTTACACAACAAATTGCTCCTTTATCTAACCACTAAGAGACATATCCTCAAAGCAATAAATGGAGGATAAGTCACCTATTCAACTCCATTTCACCATTTAAATTTACATTTTGACTTTCACATTCATCTACTTTCACTTTTTAACATTTAGAAAATTCAAACTAGAAATTGGAGAAAATTACACAGTGAACTTTTTACAAAAATCTCAGAAAACTGCAAACACACAACACCATATTGGAGGACTATTTTTAGGTGTCTTCTTGGAGTCAAAATTGAAATTTGAGAGAATGTTAAAATAGCCTCATTTTTATAGTTTCCAGAGCATCTTGAATTTCTTAAAATTACCCATTGGAAGGCCTTCAAAAACTCATCCTCCCAAGGTGTCTCCAGAAATGCATCACCAGTCAAAAAGACAGGAAAAATATTGATTTTTGACCCCTTTTTCTCATTTTTCTCAAAATATGAGTCCTAAATAAAAAATATTAGGAAATGGGTTTTGAGAGGAGCTGAAGAGTTTTCTAGAAATTATGAGTTTATTCCATTTGGAGCCCCAAGGAAAAAATGCAGCACCTCAACCAAGTGAAATTTCTGATTTTTCTAAATTTGCACCAATTTTCACCAATAAACAAAAATCTTCCCAAAATTGGTCTAGAAGTGCTAAATGAGGTGTAATATGCTATCATGTAGGCATCATAAATAAAATTAAGTTTACCCTTATCCTTTTTGCTAATTAGGGTTCCCTTGAGCTTATCTTACAATTGCTTGACCTTGACATTGCAAATTTTCGTTCCTATGTGGTAATGGTTGGCCACGTGCCTCAACATATGATTGTATTTGTTGGCCTTGTCAAGGAGCTTCTATAGATGGAAGTTGACCTTCTCAATCCAACACTCCCTATCCTCATTGACCTCATTCAAAATCCTCTCTTCAAAAATGAGTTCTTCATCTATAGGGTCTTGTCCTCTTTCTTTCTATAATGCCTTTTTGAGACCCATGGTTCTTGGCCTCCTCCTCCTCACCTATTTTTCATGCTCATAATTTTCATCAAGATTGGCCACTACATTTCCTTTAAATTCTTGCCTCTTATATTTAAATTTATCTACCTCCATAATCAACTACTTTTTTTCGAGTTGACTGTTCTCATGCTCAAGGAATGAAATGATCAATTTGGACCTTGCCAAATTGTCCTGAAGTTCTTTAATTTAAGCATATTTTTCATTGATGATCCTTTCTAATTTTTCATGCTCTTCATGGGTCTCCAATTCAAATAATTCAAATTCATGTTCCTCCTCATCATGCATGGATGTCTCATGCTGTGCTCCTGGTGATCCCTGTGGTGAAGTAGGGTTTGCTTGTTCCTCATTCTAAGGAGAAAAACAAGTCTCATACTTCTCTGATAAGTGTGAGTAACCTTAGTCTTGGGCCTCCATTAAACCTCAAATTTTAGTTCTTGAAGATCCCACCTCCATAGGTTTTGCTGACATGGCAGTGGATATGTTTTGTTGATGAGTTGGTGTAGTAGTTGTGTGAATTTGTAAGGTTTCCTCAATGAATGTATCAGATGTCATGTTATTCTATGCCAAATAATGGAGAAATATGACCTTCACCAAGTTGTGGTGAAAGAGGCTAGGGTAATTTTTATTTTTTTTTACTTGCACCTTTTCAGACATGTTTCTCATACTCCTATACAAGAAACTGCATAAATTAAGGGACTTCACTACTGTGAAGTGCATGAGAAGTCTAATGTGATATTGGTAAAATCTTGAAAACTTGACCTCACGTGTGAAAATTTTCATCACGACCTCCATCAATGGTGCATACCTCTCCAACAAGTATCTGAATGGAATAATATGTGAATGAGCCTCCTTGTACTATGATTTTATGTAGGATTTGTACTACTCAAGTTATAGGTTCATCCCTTTGAACCAATATTCACCATGATTTGGTATTCTTGTAGCAAGAGAGATGGAATCTACTGAAAATGTGAAATAAATCCCTAAAATGGTGGCCTTTTCTCCCTAAAAATTGGTGGAAAATAAATCTGTAAACTCCTCATGGAAACCTACCTTCTCCACTCTTTGACAAAACCCTAGGCACTTGACATCTTCCAAGAATTCTCTAGTGAATGGTGAGGAAGTGATTTCAATGAAATTTGAGGGCACATACATAAGTATCTTCCCCCCTTTCTGATGATTTCTTTTATTTGATGGTGAAGAATCTCCTTCCATGATTGAAACCCTATATCATTGGAGGGAAAAAAAATAGGGAAAAGTGAGTAAAGGGATGAAATGAGGGAGTTAGGGAAGGGAGATGGGAGTAGGAAAATTTAGGGAGATTGGCAGGGGTCTTAGGGATATTTAGGGAGTGAAATGAAGGGAAATGAGTGAGGGAAATGGGCTAGGAAATTTAAACACGGTCCTAGCTAGGAAAATTGCCCAAATTGGTAGAATAGAGCTAGGGTTTATAGGGAAGATAAGAAAAATGATGGGAAATGGCTTTATGATGGATGGAAGTGATGTATAAGTTGTAAACAGAGGTGTAGGGACAATGATACTAGGGTTTTAAAGCATCAATTCATCATTTGAAAACAAATACCATGAAATTCGTACAAAACCCTAGGAGACTAAGCTTATGATTATTTCTTGGTTTGAAAAGGAAGAGAGTGCATGAAAATGAATAAGATTACTTATTGTGAATTTTGTTGGGTGAAAAATCCAGATTGGAGTTTGAAAATCTTGAATTTGGTACTTAAATAGAAAATTTGGGCAACTCTACCCCATGCGTAGTGCAGTCTTCATACACACAACACCTCCTCTAGAAGCACACCACAATGTCTCTATGCATAGCGCGAAGCAGTTTTTCCCAATTTGAGCTAAGAAACTCATGTTTTCTCACCGAAGGAGGAATGAGCTCAATGATAAGAGGAAATAGGAGTGAAAATGAAATTTATTTGTGTATTTTTGGCCTTTTATAGACATGTAATGATTCTCTTTAAGTGATGTTGGGCCCTATATGTCTCTTCAATCATGACATTCATTATTTTTTTTTAACTTTGTAACCTTGGACATTTGCAACCTGAAATTTTTGTATCTTATTTGGAACATTGAACTGTAGATTTTTAGGAACATAAAGTTCTTATTACATATAGAAACATAAAATTACTTTTTTTGAAATCAAAATTTATTGAAGAAACTTGCTTTATTACCACTCCTCCAATTGCTGGATTTTATGCATGAAATGGAAATTTTAATGACCTTGAAAACCTAATGACCTAATGGAGACATTGAATGAAATGAAACCATGGTAATGATGATTAAAATGATGATGACAATCTATGTATAATGATACACTCAGCTGAGTGATGACATGGACCACCAATTTAAAAATTTTGGAAGGTGTGGAAAATAGTCCTAGACCCAATGCCCAGTGACCAAGTTTTTTCTTGAAGATCTATTGAAATTACAAAATATTGATTATTAGACCGTAATGAGACATGGTAAGATTCCATTTGATCACTAGTGACAGGATGCAAAAACTGACACTATCACTACGGACGATCGAGTAGCAGATTTAGTCGACTTATGGTGTCGGCTAGAGAGGTTGACCTAGGGTATGCCGATCCAGGGGTTTGTTGATGACTTGGATGACACATGGATCGAGACACTGATGACTCAAGAGAGGGAAAATAGCATGAATTTGCGTTGTGTGGAACTTGCAATTTTGTCTGATGCAACTATAATGGCACTGGCTGCAACTGTGCGTCCAGAGGACCCACCTGACTAGGCTCAGCCATAAATATTTTGTATGTTAAGGGAAAGTGACTGATACGAGGATGCTTCCTTATTTTTTGATGACATCTAGACATATGTTTTGAATAAAATTATGGTCAAGGAACTGAATTGTATATTATGACTCATATATTTTTTGATGAATATACGCGAGGGATATATTTTTGTGGCTTTGATGATGTGTCTATGGTTATTGTTCATGTTTTTTTATGGATGTTATGTGCCTATGATGGATATCTATGTTTTTTTTTTTCTTTTATATGGATGATGGTTTATATGAGATGCATTCTAGTCTAGTATTTGATTAGCTATGCGCTGATATGTTTGGTTTTATTTCTTGGCATATGCGTCAATGTAATATGATGAAACTAACGACTTAATATTTGTGCATGCAAATACTTCCTAAATAGTTGTGAATTACACAATTCGAAATATTGGTTTAAATGTGATACCAATAGCTGGGAATCAAGGTAGACGTGTATATGGTGAATGCCGTGGTTGGATTCATCACTCAATAGCCTGATGACTGCATCCTATTCTTCTTGATTATTTGTAGTCGATCAGATACATACTTCGTTGGTGAGAAGTGGCGATCGGTTATGATAGTATATGGCCCTGGAAAATGCTGCTAGATTTTGTGACCATTGTGAGGCTCCATCAGTGAATCCAAAATAGTGGATGGAGGGGCGATCCATCCATAAAACCAAAGAATTTCTTCGAACAATTCCTTGATGATTATGACCATCTTAAAAATTATGCTACATTCATCTTATCTCTAAGACAGAGACCTCCTACCGTTATGGGTGAAATTTTTTGAGGTAGAGCCCATTGACGGGGTTAGCTAGGCATGTATGGTTGGGCTGTGACAGGGTATATGCTCCCTTGAGGAGGCAATGTTTTATGATGTAAGGAACTTTCCATAATGTTTTGAACTTCTCATGTCTTAAGGATTTTTTTTCAACATCATAGCGAAAGAATAAATCTCTGTTAATAAATGAACGAGGGGTGATTTTGTAGTTGAATGATGCTTTTACCTATTTTTTTATGTGCCTCATTATGTTGGAGAGATTCTCATCGATTTTCATCAACGAGTTCTTACTATACCAATCGTTTCTCTAAAGGTTGGGTATCATCGAGGAATTCAATGGATGCATGTAAGTTTGGGATTTCGCGTTCGATGGGAATCACGAATTATACGTCATATACTAGTTTGAAAGGTGTGAATCATGTTGAGGTTTTAACTATCGTGCGATATTCCAACAATGTTGAAAAAACCATGTGGTGCTAGATTTTCTTATGGTTCTTCACCATACATTGTAACATTGTTTTAAGCACTTTGTTGACAGATTTTACCTGTCCATTGGTCTGAGGGTATTATGGTGACGCAAATTTATGTGTGAATCCTAGGTCAGGAGATAGCTCCTAGAATATTTAATTTTCGAAATGATTTCCGTTATCAGAGACCAAATTCTTAGCCACACTGAATCGTGTGATGACATGATTGAACAATTACTATGCAGCAATTTATAATTTTTTTTCATATGTGGGCATGGCTTCTACTCACTTGATAAAATAGTCGACGGATTCAATTATGTATTTGTGGTTGGCAGATGTCGCAGGTTTGCAAGTCATGATGTCGATTCCCCATTTTCAAAATGGATCTGCTAAGATGACCGGGTGCAGAGGAGAGGGGGGTTCTCTTGCCTTGTGGGTGAAGCTTTGGCATCACTCACACCTTTTGACTGCCTGAATGTAATCACAGAATAAGGTGGGATAGAAATAACTTGTCTGTAGGAATTTTTGGGTAGTAGACATCCCGGAGTGGTGGTCGCTACAAGCTCCACTATGACAGTCATTTATTTCTTGGTCGTGCATGAGGCATCATCATAGGATAGTATCGATGCCTCATCGATAAAGGATGTCCCCCATGAGGAGGTATCGGGGGGCCTAGTGGCATATGTGCCTTCGGTTGTTACGTGTGAGCTTTGGATTGAAATTTTGGGTTTGTAGAAATAAGAGGATATCGTTTTACAAAGGATCATCAATCCTCACCAGAAATAAATTCTCGTTAGGTAGTGACTCATTGATTGGGGATCCTTTAGTTTGACTTGGAAGGTTAGTGACGAACTCAGCTAAGATCAAAGATTTTTTTCTCTTAGGGGAGCTAAAATGTAGGTAAAATTCCTATAGTATGAATATCCAGTTAGCATATTTGTGGTTCAATCATCTGACGGGTTAGCAGGTACCTCATGGGGTTGATAGTTGTTACGACTGTTTTACTCCATAGGATAATGTAGTGATGAGGCCTTTGTACTCCATGTATAAGGGCTAGGGAAGTTTTGTCCTTAGGATAATATCTTAAGGCTAGGCCTGATAAGTTCTTACTGACATAATAAATTACATGTTATTTACCATTAGGTCCGTCTTAGACTAACACCCCGGTTATGGCAGTTCTTGATGCTGAAAGGTATAGGGTGTAATATTTTCTATAATTTGGTGGGATGATCAAATGGGTTGAAGAAAAAATGTATTTTAGAGACTAAAATCATTTTTTGGCTTGATCATCCCATTGAAAGGGGATATCCTGAAGGAGCAGGTGCATGAATCCTTGCACGCAAATGGCATAATATGGGACAAAGCGTCTCAGGAAGTTAGATTTATCATGTAAGTTTTGAAATTTCTTGAGGGTTTTGGGTGGTGGCACCTCTTTGATGGCCTATACCTTAAGGGGTTCCACTCAGATCCCTTTTTGGGACACGATAAATCCTAATAGTTGACCTAAATTGACACAAAAGACACATTTAAGAGGGTTCAAGAGCAGGTTGTGATGTCGACATCTTTGGAATACCAGTTGTAAATCCTCCAAATGAATAGTTCGCTTCTTGGAAGAATGGTGAGTTTGTCCAAGTAAGCTAGGATAAGGTTGGATAGGTCATGAGAGATATAGTTCATGGCCCGCTAGAAGGTGGATCCAGGGTTTTTAATATTGAATGGCATAACCTAGTATGTGACTGTGCCCCAAGGGGTGGTAAATGTTGTCTTGTATGGATCGTTATGTCGGATGTGAATTTTTTTATACCCTGAGAACATGTCCATAAAGGAAAGGGCCCTGTGACGTGAGCAAGCACCAATGGCCTGGTCAATAAATGGGGTAGGGTTGTTGTCCTTGGGGAAAGCTTTTGTCAAATCTCAGAAATTAATACAGACACAAATGGTGCCCTATTTTTTCATGACGGGAACATGGTTGGAAACCCATGATGTGTAAGAGATTGGGTAGATAAACATGGCTTTGTGAATCTTATCAATTTCTTGCTTCATCGCTTCAGCCTTAGATGGTTGCAATTGATGTTGTTTCTATCGTACCAGTGGTATGTCAGATCGGGTTTCAATATGGTACTCTACGATAGTGGGGATAAGCCATGACTATTACATGTCATTTTTTCACCATGAAATTTGACCATAAATATGGGTATATAAACATCCATATCATGCTCTATTAGAGGTAAAAAACACTCATGTTCCTAAAAAAAGCCTTGAAAACTCGAGAAAATCTCTTTAAAACCTTTAAAAGATTACCTGCGCATTTTTTATGACCTTTTCTAGTACATGTGTTGATGCTTCTTCTATTAGACATGGATATCACCACTCTATTCACCACTAAAACCCGCATGTTGGGTCATAAAAAGGTATCTTTTGAACACCTAATTAGCCTACATTAATCATCAATCCGGGAGCGAATTTTTATTTCAAGAGTGTACTCTGTCTGAGGCTGCAATTATCTAAGAGCAATGCTGTGAAGATGTAGTACAAAATAAAAAATGCAAAAGTAACAAATGCTTGTAAAGAAACCTAATTAAAGTGACATGAATGGAAAGATTAAACTACATCAATCTTGCAAAACATCGATCAAGGATGCAGTAGCAGTAAATATTTCCCTTAGAAATCGATGCAAGATGAAAAATCTGGGGACTTGGAAGCAATGACCTCTATCCTCTATAGTTGGTGATCTTAAAGCAATCAAAACGAAAGCAAATTCAATGAACGCAACTTAAAATAAACGAAATCTGGAAAGGAACAATAGCATGTAACTATAACTCATGTGTTTGCTAATCGAAGACTATGAATCAATAATGAATAGAAACGGAAAAGCAACATGAAATGAATAGAAATTACAATTCTAACATAATCAAGCAACTAGATTTCCATGCTCTAATCCTTTCAACAACCACTTACCATGTAACAATCAATAAAAGGGTTAGGGTTTGATTCACAATCATTTTCAAGTATTAGATTATGCAAGTAAAATTCACACAAAAGGCGCTGTACTTTGATCCCATAAAGTTTGCAGCATGATATAAAGTCATCTATGGTTTTTAGCTATATGGATTTCCTTGCCCTAACTGCCTTGATCTTTAATTGGAAATATCTTTATAGTAAAAAAAAAGCATAGTTTTTGGCGAGGCATTTACAGGCTAAGACATCAGTATACAAGGAGCAGAGAGTGTCCATTTGATTGTAGGCTAGTTTTAGTTAGTTCATTACCTTATCAACCTTTACCTCTACTTTTCGACATTTTTCATGAGCTCCAGCTTCTGCTTCATGAATAATTCTCATTTGTTGCTACAATTCCTGATATCTCTTTCTTGGGACAGTATCTTCCTCCAATATCTACCTTTCTATTTGAGCATGTGTCAATTCTTCTTGAAGTCGGACCAGTGTCGGATCACTAAAAATTTGATGACTGCTAGATTGCATATTTTCACTTAGAACAGGTTCCTCTGGGAAAGCTTGCGTTGGAACAGCCGTTTGTTGCTCTGCATCCTCATAACTAGGCTCAGGTATGGTTTCTTCTGTAACTTGGGGGTTCCTATTAGCGGTCACCTTTCTCTTTTTCAAACTTCTTTTGATAGCAATGCTTCTTATCTTAGGGGCTCGCTTAGGCATCTTTTTCATTCTCAGAACCCTAATGGTTTGCCTAAGCTGTTATACTAGTTTATGAAGCTTTATTCATTCCATTCGAAGCTTCTCAATCTCAGTTTTTTTCCTCCTCTTTCTTAATGGAACAACTGCTCCTTTATCTGAACCCATTTTCTCAACAAAGTTTTCGCCTATACTAGTCATGCCTTCAGTAAAATTCTCTTCTTGATCTTCTCCTTGGGGTTCTTCTTCCACATTCATATGCCCTTGGGTAAATTCTTCAGGAATAATATTCGCAGTTAACTCTGCAGTCTCCTAGGGGCTTCCAGCTTCAGTGTTCTCTTTCTCCTGTTCACGCCTCTCAAGAGAAGAAACCCTAGCTTCGCTAGGGTTTGCTGTTTCATTCAGCATTTCTCCAGCTATTTCTTTATCGATAGCAGAGTACTCTGGTAGTTGATTAATATCAATATTGAGGTCCAAGGGGCTATGAGGCCATGCATAATCACTCATATTGGCCAAAATATGGGCCAATTGGTCTTCCTGTAAAGGGCTTACGATAGCATTTTCGGGAGGCCTTGTTCCTTCCTTATTGCTGCTATGATTGTCTTCATCCTCCTCACAAGTATGATAACTTCCTTCCTCCTCATCTGAATACCAAATTTCTTCTTAAAATTCTTCTTCCTCGGTATTTCCTTAGATTTCTTCTTCCTCATTATCTCCTTCGATTTCTTATTCCTCATTATCTCCTTCCCCTGCACTGGATTTTTTTTCACTACCGGTGTGGCGACTTATTTCTTCTTCGTTCGAGTAGCGAATTTCTCCTTCCAATTTCTCTTCCTCCTCAGTACGAGGGCTTACTCCCTCCAACTGTGGAGGTTTTTCATCCTCTGAGCTGTGCAATTCCAGGGGTTGGTTGCTGTTGCCTGGAAGTCCTTCCACCATCCTCCTACTTTGTTTTGATCGGCGGGACTCTCTGTGAGTAGCAGGCTCAGCTATTGAGCATGCCATCCTCCTCTATTTTGGAGTAGGTAGAGCTAACCCTCCATCAATGGAAAATATTAACTCTTCCCAGCTAGTCTGTTGCTGGGCGAGGCCACGAATCACTATTAATCGAATTAGAAAATGGTGGCTAACCACCATATCTGCATGTTGAGCTTTTCTTATACCACGAGCAGTATCATGCAACAAAGAATTTAAAAACGCAGGAAAATTAATAGTGCATTTCTGTTTTAATACAGCTAGTAGCTTAAGGTGGCAAGGTCTTACCACATCCTTTCTTTTGTTGCACGTTATGTAAGCCTGCAAAATCTTGGGCAACTCTGTCCATGGTTCTCCTAATGACGCTGGTTGAGCTCCTTTACCTTTGATAACTAACGTCTGTACTTCATCTTGAAAAATATTCATGGCTTCTCGAATCCTAATCTTCTTCTGAGTCAAAATAGTCCCTTGCGCTGGGATGCCAAACACCTCTGCAATTATCTCGTCAGAAACAGCTATCTGTCTTCCTCTGACCATGGAGGATCCTTCCTATAAGTTCAATAAAAATTCGGTGGCCACTGCTTCAAGGGGTTGTCGCATCCTCATGAAATATGTAATCCACCCCAGTCTTTCTAAAATTTCCCGTGCAGCATCAGAAATGATTAGCACCTTTGGTTCACTGTGAATTGGCCATCCTCCCATTGTGTCTGCACTCTGTTAATTTTTCTCAACACATAGTAATCACAATGGAATAGCATAGCACAGTTCGTTGAAAATTTTTTATTTCCTAGAATGTAGGGATTTGGTTCAAATACAGGTAAATAAATATTGGGGTTTGATCTGCATGCAGACATCTGCGCTCCCCGAATGAATGATAGGTCATCCTCGACCGTCAATTGAGAGAGGCAAGTGTGGCACAACAGTAGTACAATAGTAAAAAGCAGGCATAATTATGATACATTCAATCAAATTATAGCAATTACTAAAATCAATGCATGTTATGAATCGGTAATGAATAGAAAATCATTTTGTAATGATTCAAATACGAGGAGAAGGGAAAGCATAAGATAAACATAAGTACAATTGCATTATTTACCATTTCAAACTAATATGATCGATTTGTAATGATTTTCATGTATAATAGGTTTGGAGGTAAAGGTAAAGGATTCATATTTTCATTTGAAATTTAAATAGAGATATAGTAAAATGGTTAAATATAACTATTGATGTGTATAAATGTGACTCTAATACCATCAGCAGAGCTCTGTTGCCCACAGGTATCCATAAACTTGACAGAGTTTCTTTCTTACCCACGGAACCATTGTCCTTTATTTATACTGAGGAAGTGTTTTTTGTTGAATATCATGACGGAGGCCATTGTGCTGGCTTGGTGACCAGATAAACCACAATGCCATTCACCGAGAAGAAGTGAAAGGTGGGTAGGCCAGCTCGTGATGAGGCCTCCTGTTCCAAGGAATTCTTGATTTTTTCAATTGTCTATTGGACCATTTCCCTGGTTTGGTGGCCATGATGGGAATGCCACTTCACTGCCTTCCCTATGATCATGGTAGGCTAGCTCTTGATGAGACCCCCTATCCTCCATCTACAAAATCATAAGATTATTAATAAAATATGTAAATATTTTTTCTTTTTCATACAACACTTTTCCTTAGTTATTCATAAGGGATGGCTCAACACTCCTTAAGAGTAGGGATGGTGGAAGAAGTCTGAACATCTCAATAGAAAAAAATATGCTTTTATTCCTATTCCATAGATAAAAATCAAAGAAAGTTATAGCATGTGGGAAAGAACCAAACATGATAAAGAGAATCAATCAGATTAATTCAATGGTAATAAAATAGCAAAGTTATGTTATTGATCATGCCCCTTATTCCTTTTTTTCTTATCATTACTAGACAATTTCCTTAAAAATGATGATTTCTTTTGATTTGCTGATTACAATAAGCTTTAGTTTGTATGATTGTATATAGATAATATATTTTCCTTTAGAAAACTGATCAAAAATTCAAAATGCTGGCTTAAAACAAAGAAACAACCCACTGAAGAAAGTGATGTTCCTTTTAAAAAGAACATAAAAAATAATCTACAGAATTGTTGTTCCTTTCGAAAGGAACAACAAATAAAACTCTGTGGAAGTGCTGTTCCTTTAGAAAGGAACAACAAAAGCACTCTGTGGAACTGTTTTTCTTTTCGAAAGGAATATTAGAAGTGCTATTCTTTTGGAATAGAACAACAAAACAAACGAAATAAACAAAATTTTTTCTCTTTTTTTCTTTTAAAGAAACCGAATTTTGTGAAACAAATGATGAAGAAATAAAGAAGTGATATTAACAGAAGTTTTAAAAAACGTATTTCATAAAACAAAAATCAAGAAAGTGAAAATTTCTTTATGTACAGAATTAAAAAAGGAAATGATTTATCAAACTAGTGCTGAGGAGGAGTTCTCCCCTTCAGCGAGAATTTCCATGGTAGAATCTTCCCGTAACTGTTGGTAAAAGGATTCCCGGGTAAGAGGTTTATGATATAATCGTACTCGATGACCATTTACCTTAAAGGAATGTCTAGATCCATCAATGGTAACTAATGTAATAGTGCCATTATTATGCACTTTTTGTATTTCATAGGGTCCAAGCCATCGTGTCTGGAGTTTTCCTGGGAAATCCTGAAACCTAGAATCATATAGGAGTGCCCAATCTCCTTCGTGGAAGATATTTTCTTTGATATGGGCATCATGCCATTTGGGTATTTGTTGTTGAATTAATGCTGTGTGCTGAAGAGTAGAGAGCCTAATTTTGTCTAACTCATTAATCTGTTGCAGTCTTTTAACCTGGGTTTCATTCAGATTTAGACCCACCTTTTGAGTTGTTTGTAATGTTTGAATTTCAAATTCTATAGGAAAGATGGGTTCTTTTCCAAATACCAATTGGTATGGTGAATATCCTATAGTAGGTATCCACGTTGTTTGATATGCCCACAATGCTTCTAGAAATCTGTAGGCCCAATCTCGTCTATGTGAGGCAACGGTTTTTGTTAATATAGATTCAATTACTTTGTTCGTGCTCTCTACTTGGCCATTAGCTTGTGGGTGATATGGAGTTGTAATATCGTGCTGAATGTCATAGTTTTGCAATTTTTCAGCTAATTTATTACCTACAAACTGTGGTCCTCCATCTGTGATTATGTCCCTTGGGAGGCCATAGCGCACAAAGATTTGGAAAAGAAACTGTATTACAGAGTCCTCTGTAGCTTTTGAAAGAGCCTTTGCTTCAACCCATTTGGTGACATACTTGGTTGCAACTAGGATGTGTTTGATGGGGGGCTAATAGGACCAACAAAGTCAAGGGCCCAACATTCAAATGGTTCAATCACTTGTTGAGGGTTCAAAGGCATTTCATCAGACTGTCTAGGGTGACCTGCCCTTTGGCAGCTATCTTAGGCATGCACGAATTTTTTTGCATCTTTAAAGATGGTAGGCCAATAATAGTCTGTTCGTAAAAATTTATGGGTAGTTCTATGATCTGCAAAATGTTCGCCACACTGTCAATCATGGCATGCTTTCAAGATGTCAAATACCTCATCCTCCCTAATGCATCTCCTTATTTTCATATCTGCACCTGTATGAAATAGGTAGCCCCCAATCTAAGAGAATCGGGTACTACGGTGTATTATCTGCTTTCATTCATTAAGGGATATATGTTTAGGTAATTTAACTATTGCAAAATAGTTTGCTATATCAGTGTACCACGATGTTATGATAGTAACAGCAAAGAGACGTTCATCCGGAAAGTGGTCTTCAATTGCTTCTGTATCTATTGGCCTTGGCATTCTTGACAGAAAGTCAGCTACAGGGTTCTCTTTCCCAGGTCGATCTTTGATTGTGATATCGAATTCCTGCAATAAAATCAACCATCTTGTCACTCTTCCATTTGTAACAGGTTTATTTTCTAAAAATTTAATGGCAGAGTGATCAATATATAGTACTACAGGATACCCAATTATATAATGTCTAAACTTGTTTATAGCATGAAATACAGCTAACAATTCTTTCTCAGTCACAGTATAATTTAATTCAGCAGGGGATAGATTTTTTCTAATATAATAAATTTCATATGGCTTCTTATCTTCCTCCTGCCCAAGTACTGCTCCAATTGCTGTGTCTAAGGCATCGGATGAAATTTGGAATGGAAAATTCCAATTTGGGCCCCTCAGCACTGGGGCTGTTGAAACAAGCTTCTTCAGATCATTAAAGGCATTGTCACATTTATCTGTCCAAATTAAATCAAAATTTCCAGTCAGTGCATATAAAGGTGCAACTATTTGAGAATAATGTTCTATAAATCTTCTATAGTAACCAAAAAATCCAATAAAACTACGTACCTCTGTTTGTGTGGTGGGTGTGGGAATTAACAAGATTATTTGAATTTTAACTGGGTCTACTTGAATTCCAACTGCTGAAATATAATGCCCTAAGATAACTCCTTCGGTCATCATCATAAGACATTTTTCGTGGCTTAAGCAAAGCCTAGTCTCAATACATCTTTGCAATACCTTTTCTAGGTTTTCCAATGTAGGCTCAAAGTCATCCCCATAAGGTGTAAAATCATCCATATATATTTCGAGGCCTTCATTTATTAAGTCTGCAAAGATGCTGAGAATTTCCCTTTGGAATGTAGCAGGGACATTGCATAAGCCAAAAGGTAGGACTCGGTAGGAAAATGTCCCCTATGGACAGGTAAAAGTAGTTTTATCCTGGTCTTCAGGGGCAAAATGGATTTGATTGTACCCACTGAAGCCATCGAGGAAAGAAAAGAATTTCTTCCCTGCCAATGTGTATAATACCTGGTCAATGAAAGGAAGGGGAAAGTGGTCTTTTTGTGTTGCCTTGTTAATTTCACGGTAATCTACACATATCCTCCACTTTCCATTATTTTTTGGTACCACCACTAATCGAGAGACCCACTTTCTATTAGATATTGGGTATATGAAATTAACATCCAATAGTTTTTGTAATTCATCTTTCACAATATCTTTAAGGTGAGGATTTAGTCTTCTTTGAGGTTGGTGAATGGGTCTTGCATATTTTTCAATATAGATGTGGTGAGTACACAGTTGAGGATCAATTCCTTTCATATCAGGGTAATCCCATGCAAAGGCTGCTTTGTATTTTCGTAATAATTGGACCAATTTCTCTTCTTGTTCAGCGGTGAGATTTTTGTTAATGTTTAGATTTTTTCCCAGCTCAATTCCTACAACCTTGCTATTGTACAAAGAAGTATTAGGTATTGCTTGATCAGGAATATATTTGAAAGGATCTTCTTCTTCTTTATTATCGAATTCTACCTTGATCATGTGGCATTGCAAATGATATCTGGTTTGTGATTTATTGATAAAACTATTAATGATATCATCCTTTGTTTGATCTTTAAAATCAAGAGCATTTTCTATAGTTAGAGGTGATCTCATATTTTCCATAAGATATGATGCAGGTGGTTTTATTGTTTTGATTATTGATAGAATTGACTAGGCTGGGGGATATAGGGCTAAATTCTTAACATAGTTTCCCCTTGTTATTGTCATGTTGCCTTGTCGGCATCCAATATAAGCATCGGCAGTTGCCAACCAAGGTCTACCTAAGATTAATAGGTGTCCATGTAGTCGGTTATTTGGGTTGATAACCAGGATGTCAGCAGGGTATTCTCAGGAATCTATGGACACCATTACATCTTGTAATATACATTCTGGTTTGACTACCAATCGGTCAGCCAATTCCAACAAGGTTGTTGTTGGTTCTAGTGATGTAATGCTAACTTTTTGACAGGTGGTGGTTGTTAAAATATTGATTGCTGCTCCCAAATCAACTAAGGCATTTGGAAATGATTTCCCATTCCTCTGTACTGTCACTATAGGATTTCCTAGGTCTTCATATTTGATAGGTGTTTCCATTCCTGATAATAAGTCGGATAAGGTACTGACTATTTGGACAGTGGGATTAGTTGTTTTTCTCCTCTTTGGCTTCTTTATGCATAATTCCTTAATGGTTTTTGCATATATAGGAATGTCATGAATAGCTTGGAGGAGAGGGATTTTTATACATAATTTTTTAATTCTCCCAGAAGATCAAAATTAGGTTGTTCTAATGGACGAGGTATAATTAATCATTCTAGTAATGGTGGAGAGGAAGTTGTTACTTGTTGTTGACTTCATTGTTGATTTTTTTTTTATTTTGTTGTTGAACTTCCTTCTCATTTTGTACTGTTTGTTCTACAGGTAACGGATCTTCAATATGGAAATAATTGTTTCTCTCTATTTCCATTATATGCGCAGACCTTAATTGAAGTTCATTTCACTCCCTCAGTTTAGTTTCTACTTCTGGGGGTTCCATTATTTGGACAGACTGAACTGGCCTATTGTTTGGGTTTGGGTTGGGTTGGGCTGGGAGTTGTGGTCTTAAATTGGTCTGGGGGTTTGTATAAGGAGCTAGCAGTGTAGGTTGAGAGAGAGGAATTGATCCGGCTGGCTGATTTGTAGGGTTTTTCCAGTTTGACTTCCAGGCTTGACTCTGGGAAGTAGAGGGGGAACATTGTATAGGCCAAAATGGTAGGTAGAAAGGAAAGATAGGCTAGTCATTTTGGTTTGTTTGATTTGGCCAAGATGTGGGGGGACCCAATTAGGGAAAGGTGGTTGATTTTGCCACATCCCACTATATTGTTGAGCATTATATTGAGGAGGCTAAAAAGAAAATGGATCATTTGGCATACCTGATGGTCGCGGCTGCCATTGTCGGCGCTAATTAAGCAGACATAGCACTTCTGATTCTTCTTCTGCCTCCTTATAAACTAATTTTAGGCCAGGAAGTGAAGGACATCCCTCTATATGGTGATCTTTCGTGCAAATGGCGTAGACTTTAATCACATCCAACGGGCATTCTTTGTGGTTGTGTTTATTTCTACATCTGGGACAGAATATTGTCAAAATTTTCTCTGCTTCTACCTGTTTCTTTTTGGCTTGCATAATATTTCCAATCTCTGCACAAGTCACACCTTCATTACAGGTCTTATTTTCCCTTGTAATTATATCATGTTCTGCTCATTTCAACCTTATATTGCCCCTCGAAATCCTGATACACAAATCAATAATGTTAGGATAACTTTCCTGATATATATCACCTTTTCCCATAATATTCAATTTTTCAACCCATTGATCTTTCATTCCTCTAATTAATTTGGTTTTCAAAAAATTATCAGGAAAGGGTAAAGATGCATAAGGGGATCTCTGCAGATTGTATTGAAACCATTCCACATACTCTTCCAAGGTTTCATTTGGTTTTGCTGTCATTTGGAATATTTCATCTTTTAGTTCCCGAGACTTGCAATAATCTTGATACTTCTTTAAAAATGCAGCCTTCATATGATCCCAATTAGTTATGACACCCCCACCTAATCCCATAAACCATTGCAAGGCTACCCCTTTTAATGTAGAAGGGAATAGTTTTAGTTTTTGGGCGTCGGTGGTGTAATCATATCCTCTGCACAGCACGTCAAATTCAAACAAAAATGCATCTGGGTCCTTTGATGTTGAGCCATGTAATGTGGGAATATGTTGAAGGGGGATAGCTTTCATAGGTGCATTGATTGCAGTATCTACTATAGGATATTGCAGCGTAGAGGTTTGCTGGGGTGCCCGTTGATTCTGATTTTGGTTCTAAGCCATTTGATCGAAGATATGCCAATATCCCTCTGGGATTTCCAAGGAATTTCTAGGATGACGAGTAGGGGAATGAATGGCTTTCATGGCACTCCCTTTTTCTGGAATAATAAGTATTTCTTGTTGACCTACTGTTTGAGGTGATTCAGGACCTTGGTTCTAAATAAGTTGAACAACACTTCCCTTATCTAGGTTTCTTATTGTTTGGGAAATTTTAATAGGATATTTTGAGTCTCTGGTTTATCCCGTTTCCCCTTCTCCTTCTCGCAGATTGCTAGAGTTCCCTTCTTGAAGGAAACTTATGCAAGGATTCTCAATTTCTTGGGAATCTTGCTCAATTCCCTTTGTTTGACTGTGTATCTTAGCAAAGGCTTCAGATGGTGACTCTGTAGCCTGAAGGGAACTAGTAGGTTGTCTAGCAGTAGTTCTTTTAAATCCTACTGATGGCTGAGATTTAGTTCTTTTAAGGATTTCGTCAATAAAGGCTGTGCGCCGAAAGGTCACCGGTCCCTTAGGTTTTTCAGTTTTAGGAGGAATTTTGTTTCGCTTAGTTGGTTTATTCATTCAAGGAAACAAAACTTCATTCCTACCTAAAGAAAGAAGCTTACCTACTTTTTCTGTGAAGCGGGCTGCGAGCAAGTGTGTTTCTTGCCCAGTGCGCAGGTTCTTACCTTCCGTCTTTAATACCGAATTCTTCGCAAGCAGAAGAAAATCAGTTGTGCATTACTCCTTTAAAATGGCATAAACTCTCCCCGGCAACGGTGCAAAAATGTTGGGTCATAAAAGGGTATCTTTTGAACACCTAATTAGCCTACATTAATCATCAATCCGAGAGTGACTTTTTATTTCAAGAGTGTACTCTGTCTGACGCTGCAATCATCTAAGAGAAATGTTGTGAAGATGTAGTACAGATTAAAAAATGCAAATTAACAAATTCTTGTAAAGAAACCTAATTACAGTGACATGAATGGAAATATTAAACTACATCAATCTTGCAAAACATCGATCAGGGATGTAGTAGCAGTAACTCTTTCCCTTAGAAGTCGATGCAAGATGACCAATCTCCGGACTTGGAAGCAATGACCTCTATCCTCTAGAATTGGTGATCTTAAAGCAATCAAAACGAAAGAAAATTCAATGAATGCAACTTAAAAGAAATGAAATCTAGAAAGGAACAATAGCATGTAACTATAACTCATCTGTTTGCTAATCGAAGACTATGAATAAATAATGAAAAGAAACAGAACAACAACATGAAATGAACAACAATTACAATTATAACATAATCAAGCAACTAGATTTCCATGCTCTAATCATGTCAACAGCCAATTACCATGCAACAATCAATTATAAAAAATTATAAACTAATTGAACAACAACTCGAATCAGATACAGAACAGCAAAGCTTTATGATAATAACAAGATAACTAAACAACAGATGTGCTTCTTGTAAAGGATGAAATAAAAACGACTCTGTATTTGATCTAACAACAATAAACCAATTCTGTAACTGCAATAAACATTAAACACACTTCACACAACAGTAAGAAAGGATTAAAAATACAAACAATGAAGTAATTCCACCAGAGCCGGGCCCTTAGCGCCAATGAAATGCTGTTGGGATAATTCATAACTCTAGAAGATGGATGAAACATGTGTCTTATATTAAACCAACATAAAGCATTACAGAGAAGGTTCTCTCAAAATCCGAGAGTCAATAAAACATTATATTATAGAGGAAATGTTTAAATGTAAAGCCTTTCGACTAACTCAATGACTTCAACAACAACCGTCCCTTTGTCAGTAAAGGACATTGATTTATATATCAAATCTCGATGGAAAAATCAAGGAATAAGATGATTTTGAACAGCGATCCCTCAGGATCGAAGGATCTTGAGGGATTTTCTCCTCTTCGTTTAGTCATCATCCTGTTTACTCTGATCGGGGCCGAGCTATCCCCTACCTTTTCTGGGCTATTCGTTCAGATCTCCATGCCTTTGGATGGATATGGTTCAACACTGATGGAATAGTAGTTAGATTATTTTCAACCCCGCCTTTGGTACAGTTGTTCACCTCATCGAATTCTTGTTTTGTCAATCAAAAAGTAACCTTTAGTCATATTTTTGTACTAAACATAAAAAATTCCAATTCTATTGTAATTCTTACAATAAATTACCTTTCCAAGGCAAAAAGGAGTATGTCTATGGTAAAAGAATGAATAAATACATAGTAATTTCATACCTGTTTCACTGCCTAACATCGCACATCCCCGTAAAAAGAATGTAAATATAAATAATAACTTATAGAAGCCTAGTTGGTCAAACATTCTCCCAACTAGAAGCCTCTAGAGTCACGCCAGTTCGAGATGTATCCCTCTACTCATGGAGCTTATCCCTTGGCCAAAGGAACCCAAATCCCTTCATGGGAGGAAGTCATCCCTATCTTAATGGATCTTAAACCACTTCAATCTCTTTATAAATTGATTTGAAGTTTCAGGTTGAAGGGTAGATACTGACTTGTATAGATTCTAAGCTAGAGAGAGTTCATAGAGTTCACAGTTTCTGAACTAGCCTAAGTTGTTGTTGGGATGTTGAAGATTACACCTTTGTGTACATAGCTTCATCTTGGTAATTCTAGAGAGTAAGGCTTATCAAACTGAAGGAAATGATTGCGCAGACACACGAGGGAAAGATTTACAACATCAAGGCTCAAGTTGTAAGATTGGTCTTTTTAATTTCTGATAATACATATGGATCTCTTTTTCTCACTGTCTTCTTTCTGAATTCATGGAAATGATGTAAAGACTTACAATCATTGATCACTAAGTTAGACTAGTATCTATGATTATTATATACTACAGGTACTTTGATATTTTGTATTGTTTGTGGTTTTAGGTTCTTCATAGCATGGAATAATGCTTTGGAGCAAAATGAAAAATGCTACACCAAACATCTCAGTTGAAAGGTAGGAGAAAAACCTCCTTATTTCAAGGTTCTAATAATCTAAAGTACAAATAGTTTAGAGAAAGAGGCATTAAATGGAACTTTGTTTCTAGTTACTTGATGGAGTACTAGGGAGATCACTCTTGTGTGCAAGAGGGATTAATCCACAAAACAAAATTGGTGACCATATTGGAGAAGACAAGTTTAGTTTTCGTTGGTTCTATTCACTTTGACATTCTAGCTTGTTATTTTTACTTCTCTGAGTGTGGTTAGGTACATAAACTTTTAGATTATTTGAGATAAGAAAACTTAAATTTATTTTTTCCAACTTTTCTCTACCCTGGGTGTTTTTCTATGGAAAACCGAGGGGAAACCTCTGCAACTTGTTAGGAAAATTCATTGTGCATGTGCACTGTTGTGAAGTAAGATACTTCTCACCCCCTAGGAAATTTTGAAAAAATTGAAATTTTATCTTCTAGATTCAAATAACCAAATTCTTGAGGTGTAACTTGATCTATACCAGTTGTCAAAATATTTGTATGAAATCCTATTTAACACCTTAGAGTGTTGTTTGATAAATAATACCTTTTTCATTATACAGTTAGGGTTTACACTAGTTTTTTGTTACTCCTTTTGGAAGATAGATTCATTTGCCAAAGATCACTGGTTTTATGTTATTGTCTCCTTGAGCCTTTAGGATTATTTCCAGACTTAATTTTTTTAAATATTTGTTTCTTATTCGATTGCAAAACGAAAAATATTCTAGATCACCAAAGTCTGATTTATCTCAAGCTACTCTCTCATGATTTCATTTCTTCTAGGTCAAGTAGAAACATTTTTAGTTTGATTACAACTAAGAGAAATCATTAAAAAATACACTCATAGGTATATTATTTAGGATTGATAATTATAACTTTTATTCTCTTTCAAGTTTTTATACTTTTTAGGGTTTTTAGATGTTTCTTTCTTTTGAGATTGGTTTCATTATCAAAATTGTAGGTTTTGGCTTTGTAATAAATGAAATTTTTTCACAAAAGAGACATTGATCATGCTTGGAAATTGTGTTCTTAATGAAAATGCTTTCTTGATGAAAAGGAAATTTATTTGAAGTTTTAGGAAACTTGTACTTTATGAGTTCAAAAGTCCTTCAACATTCTCTTAAATAGAATTAATTGAAATAAAAGAGTTTCATTTTTCATATTGGTTCATTTAAATTATTCTGATTGAGATCACAATATCATCAAGTTTCATCTCCATACCCCTTTGCATAAATAAAAACCAAATAAATAAAATGCTTAATAAAATCAATCTAGATTTTTTTTTTACATTTTCTAGGGCTCATTACACCAATTCAGCTTAAGCTGGTTCTTTGGAATAGGTTGTAATAAAAGTTCCAAAGCAGTTAAAAAAAAAAGTATCATCTTGTGGTAGGGAAATCCAATTTTTTCATTTATACTCTAGAAATCTCTTCTTAAAAGAGTCAAGCACGAGGTCATGTCAGACCTAGTAAGGTAATCATACCTACTTCATTGGTGAATATAGAATATGTGCACGTAGTACAAATGGTAAACCCCGGATTAAGAATTGTCGAGGAGCTTGGGGTCACTTGGGGTCACTTGTTAGCAAACCTTAGATTTATGACATTGAGGAGATTTCAAGGGGATTGAGCTTGATACTCTTCCCTTGTGTATATATCAAACCATAGTTTGTTCCCCCAAGTGCAATTGTCTCAATTTTTTACCTTAGTGGTCATAATTTTTAGGATTTTTCTGAAGGGGATGGTGCAGGGAAGGTACCACTGTACATGTAGAAAAAGTTGACTAGAATCACCTGGATTTTCTGGAGGGTACTCTTCACTTTGAGATGGCATAGTGAAGTTACTTGCACTGGACTGTTTCATTAAGTAGGTTGTCAGGGTAATTGTTCCAATCGCCAATTTTCCACATTAATTTCCACAACGTTGAATTTCATCGCCAACTAGTAGTTTTATTGTGGAAACATATTTTTTGTGTGTGGTTTGTCTATTAGATTTTATAGCCGCATGGTAATTTTCTATATTTTTTAGCGACCTTAGGTGCATTATTTTGAAATTTTTTGATTTCATGTGTTAAAATATTGATTGTGGTTGAATTACCGATACATTCACGTAAAATGCAAGGGAAACCCCCTGAATATACACACAATCAATTGGAAAAAATTAAAATTGAAAGAGTTCAACAATCATGAGCCGGGTCTACTAAAAAAGGACAAACATCCATTGTAATACATCGTGACTTTGAATTTAATCAACCTCAAATAATTGAAAAAAATCAAGAACAAACAAAAATTTCCAAAGTAATTATAGTTGAATTTGTTACTTGTGAATTGTCAGATACCCAATTGAATGAACCCAAAATATCTGAGCCTGAATCTGAATCTACTTTCTTTGAGTCAGCTTCAGATCTAATAGCCCTGAATCCTTGTCATCCTCATTCACCTCAAGTGAAACTTATTATTACTGAGAATATTCTCCTAGCGTAATTATCATTGAAGAGATATGTGACGTGGAAGAAGAGATTACAATTCCTTCTCGTTAGGAATATTTTGATCTAAGGTATAGTGAACAAATTTATCCACTCGTTCCCTTTAGACCAGATCCTTGGTATCATCAAATTTCTGAATTTCTGCATAACTCTGGTTATAATCATTCACCATGTCGCATACCTTTTTGCTCTATAGCTAGAGGTAGTTACATGGCTTCACCAAAAATTTCTACTAAGTCATCTATATTTTCTTAATCATTAGAAATGTTTTTGTAGGGAGGTCCATCTGTTTTTCAATACCAATCGCTCTCTGGCACTTTCTCAAGAGCATCTACATCTTCCAAAAAATTTACCAAATCAATTGGTCTGCATGAATCTACAACCAAATCTTTGAAAACGGAACATGTCTATATGTTTTCTGGAAATATTCCCCAAGCTAGATCTCAAGGTGGTGTTAAAGCCCCAAAAAACCTAGCTTCAAACATTAGGGAAAACCACCCAGTCTGGACCTTAATACAACTCCTTTTCCATTTGGGATAGTGGGTCCAACTGGATAATATGGGACCAGTTTCCCAATAATATATGAGATGATTATTGGTTTGTTGATATAATGGGTAATGGAAGTAATTATCAATCTACTTTATAACTTTAAATTAATACAATAATACTAGTAAACTTGGGTATCATATAATAAATGTGATTCTATATTTGTTTTGATTAAATGAATAACCATATAGATGGACTATTCATCCAAAAAGAAAGATGTATACACATATGGTAATTACTATGTTTAATAAATTAAACAAAGTCATGATGATAACATATCGCATTCATTTACTTGTATTTCTCACATATATTTTGAAATATGACAATTCTAAATTTTTAGAAATGATATAATAAAGAATTGTTTCACAAGCATACATATATAAAGAATAACAATTTTCAAAAGGAATGTTTCATTGCATAAAGAAAATTGAACAAAAGAATTATGATAAAAATACCAGATACATGTGTAACCTCTTGATGCAAATAACACTCCGATCCTGCTTTTTCACTTAGAATAGATTTCAGGAAGAACAAAAATGCATATTCTTGAAAACAATTTTCTCATAAAATCACAAAATGTGATCCACCATTAATAAAAATAATGTATTTAGAAGTACAGAAGTGTAACTTCTCAAGTCAAAAATCTATACAAATTGAGGACCCCTTTCTAAATGCATGAAAGGGGTTTAAATAATAATAAACTTAACAAACTATCTAAACTATTGCTAAAAAAATGAAGGATCAGAGATCTGATTTCATAAATAGGATTATAATCTCCAAGAAAACATGTTCATTGAATTTCTTTCATGTCTGATGTACGCAGCTGGCAGATTGATAGCATATCTTTTACTTCAGGAGGATGAATCAACCAGGAATGTATTTGGCTGGTATATGTGGCATTCGACAGTTTTGGAATCATATATCCGATGGCATTGGAGAGGCATTTTTATTCATTTGCTAGCTATGTGGCTTCACCAAATAGAACCAAAATGTGTCCCATGTAATTCCCTATATTGTGCTGCTCTGTTGGTTTTTATTGGCCAAGTCCTGTTTCCATTGTTCCTCTATTTCCTTGACCTTCGGGAGTTTGCCTAGAATGCAATCTGAAATCAGGTTGGCCACATACAGACTATCATTAATTAATCCCACTAAATGTTTCATTATGGCTCTTGCTCTGGAGATAGCATGTTCTCCTTTAATCAACTGTCTCCCATTCTACAAACAATATTTATTTGTGCGATTCTAGAATCTTAGGAATATTGGTAGCCATGCCTTGATCTGTGTTCTGCCATGTGAGGAATCCTACAATATTCTCATCGGCATCTTCAAATTCAAGTCTTGCATTTACTGCCTTTTCTATGAGTGATGATGCTATTTCACATAAAGGGTCAGCTAGAGATATTTTATGACATAAAACATCAAGTTGTTGTGACAATATTTTACTTAATTCAAGAGCCTCTATCTTAAATTGATCAAGTCCAGGATAATCTTTAAATATTTGTATTTGTGCTTGTAATAAAGCACTTTGTTCTTCTTTGGCTATCTTTTCTTGTTGAAGCATCACCTGTAATTTATTTAATTCTTGTGACAACTATTTTTCTTTATGTATAGCTTGATGATTGAGATTTTTCTTTTCAATATTTAGTTGCTCTTTAAGCTGTTCAGTCTTTGGAAGTTCTTCAATGAGCTATTGTTCTAATTGTGTTATCCTATATTGATCCGATGTTGCCTTTTCCTCTAATAGAGCTATCTTTTGATCTTTTTCCTTCATCAAATGACTGACCTCAGAGGCTTTGTCTATTGTAGCTGTCGTATAAGCCCGCGCATACTAAGATAATTTAGTTAAATCGTCTGAGTGATTAACTTCAAAATCCTTCCAGACAACATTCATTAATTCAACATGGGAAGATGACAATAGAATTTGATCAATTTTCATTTTCTTTCTTTGTTTTTTTACTACAACCCTATGTTGTGGACTGTAAAAGACATCTAGAGGTGGTATATCTTCAATCTTTAATACAATTTCTTCGGAATGATTTTTAGGAATAATCTCAATATCATGTCTATTAGTAAAGCTGACTGTTCCTTCATTTTTAACATTGGTGACTGAAGGTTGTTGTGTTGCAAGCGTTTTCATTGTAGACACATTTTAAGAATCTTTCTGGCCCTCAATTTGTTGATTAAATTGTTCCCATTCCTTCAATAACTTTGAATGATCATCTATATCCATTTCAGAGGAATCACCAGCCTTATTTCCTGTATTTTCTTTTTCTTGCTCTGTTTCATTATTCTTTTCTTCTCTGTATTCTTCATGTTGCAGAGGGGTAGTTCTTAATTGTTCCATAGGTATTGTTAGTAGTCTATTGTTTTTGAACTGTAAGAATTCTTCCATGCCTTTTGCTCCGAACTTTAATTTTGTTAAATGTTTAACTTGCGAAAATCTTTCGACTGAGGCAAATAGATCATCAAAATCGGCCTCTTCATGTTCAAATTTTGAAATCTATACCATGGATGTAAAGTTGAAGGGAACCTTCTTCGGATCATACTGTCTTTTAGGGATGGTTGCCAATATGAGATCTTTTATTTTTTGGGCTTCTTTTTCTACATGTTTGAAATAATTCAAAGAAAAAGATCCACATCGGAGGGGAAATGTCGGCCACATCATCTTCTTAGAACTTTTCTGGTTTCTGGACATTCCTTTCTCCGTGATCTGATAAGCTATTTCTCGGGCTAATAATTTTTCAGGAACGCATAATGGAAAAACATGAGGATCAGTGATACTTTTGAGTATTCGAACATAAGTGAATTTTTCTTCCCCAAATCAGCTTCCAACTAAAGTTAGATCAGTGTTGGCGTCATCAGATAACATCGGGGCTAGTTTATTGAATATAAATTGATGAACTAGTAGAATGAATCCATGAAAAATTCTATATATGTGGTCTTTATAATAGGATTTCCACATATATTTATGATAAATGCGGATAAGAGTTAGACTTTGAGGATTCCATTTCCAACCTAAAATAGGGAACTCAGAATTGAAACAAATGGTATCAATGATATAGGCACTCATAAAAAATGGGGGTATTATACAGGTGGTTACAAACCTATTTTTCCTATAATCTAGGATTTTTCTTGCCATTTTATTAGATAAAATGGTTTCCCAATCCATAATGTAGGAATTAACAACAGCTTTAATTAGGGGTACCATCTCAATGGAAAATTTTTCAAAGTTGACAGTTCCAAATAATCTACACACCATAGTTGCAACATAATAGTAAGGAGATGCTAAAGATTCTACAGAGTACATACCCGAAGATTCATGCTTATGTTTCTCAAGATAATGTCTCCAATCTCTAATAGGATTTGACTCCACTTCATTTTCCTTGGCGAAATATTCCAGAAATGATTTGTTGTAGATTTGCTGAGGGTCTGGTAAATGGTATATTTTCTTGATATCCTCTACCTTGAAAGACCCGAACATCCTTCCATCTGACGTAAATAATGCTCTATCTATTATATTGATTCTGTCAATAACCCTTCTTACCAAGTTGTCATATGGGAGAACATTTGCGCGAGCTGCTATGATAGGAGCTTGCCAATTCTTTAAGAGTGATTTTAGACTTTTTATCTGAGTATGTTTTCGGCTCTTCTTCTAAAATTTTCGTTGGATCCTCTGCTTCCAGTAAATTATAAAATCCTTCTCATGAAGTTTTTCCAAGACCCAAACAGGTTGTATTAGTCACTAACACCAATTTAGCAGGTTGTTCTTTCGGAACAACAGGTACCTTTTCTCTCTTGAATTTCTTAGACATTTTCATGGCTCGTAGGTTTTCCTCAAGTCTGCACAATGAAACAGATTAGCAGAATGATGGAAAAATTATTCGAAGAACGAATATCAATATAGAGAAGCTAATGGAATTTAATCACAATAAAGATGATGGGTTAAAGAAGTAATATTCTTTTGAAGTTGAAATCCACGACGTGCTTTAACCATGATTATCTATTAATGATTTTCTTAAACAATGTGAGATTTTAATGCCATTGTAGGTTGTCTCGTCACACATTCATAATAGTCCTTTTAAAGTGATAATACCATAACCTTTTAATATTTTTCGATCGACGATAATCATATATCGGAGATCGGAAGTTTTAAATATCAGGTTTAAGTATCACCATTTTAAATTTGCGATGCATGACTATTGTTGAGCTGGCGAGGATGGTAGAATGCCTTTTAAATCATAAAAATGATTTATTTTACCTTTTTCATTGAGGAGCGCTTTTATGAAATAATGATATCGCATCACAAATTTTAAGCAGAGTATTTGGATATGAGTTATGCATTTTGGTGATGAGTGATTTGCGATTTTAAATTATTGCATCAGAGCTTTTCTACAAAACTCATAATAAAAAATTGACTTTTCCGATTCAGGATTGCGATCGCACTTATCGCATCGGAGCTTTTCAAAGTATGTACAAGAATGTGATTTTCTCGATTTGCGATTGCGATTAGGGTTATCGCATCGAAAATTTTCCAAGTGGAAGACTTTAACTTATTTTTGATGCAATATGTGCTTTTACGATTTTTTAATTGCATCGAGGTTGAATGATAATACATTTAACTCTAAAATTTGATTAAGCGAAATGCGATAAGACTTTTATGTGTTTTATTAAATAAATCCTTTTTCATTGGGGTTTGATTTTATTTCGTGATAAATAAGATTTCTTCAAAATAATTATTGACTCTACACTTACCCTAAAAATAAAAAGGGAACCATTTCTTATTTAAAATTAATACAAAAATTTGATTTGGGGATAGTTGTTTGTACAGCACAATAGGTGGCTATATAGCGCCTGGGGGGCAGCAACCTTTTCAAGGGAAAAAACCTCTCTAAGGAAAACAACCCTTCCAGTGGAAACAACCATTTCAAGGGAAACATCCTCTCCAAGGATATCAATCCTTCTAGGGGAAGCCGCCTTTCCAAGGGCAACAACCTCTCCAAGGGAAACAAACTTTCCAAGGGCAACAACCTGATCAAGAGGAGCCATCCTTTAAAGGAGGACAACCTGTTGCTAGAACTTACCCCATGGTAGTAGGACCAAATATTCAAGGTAATTATCAAACTTATGTTCCAATGCCTCAAACTATTTATATTAAACCTTATGAATCACAACTTTTGATTGGAGCTCCTTACCCAAGAATTAATACAATGTGGAATCCTTTGTTGAATCGACAGTCTTTGCGGCCTACATTAAAAGTTGCACTTCAAATCACCCCACAGGTACCTGTGCTGAGCAGTTAGTAGGTTGGTCTGAGTACTCCAAGTACTCCTATCCAATCTGCTACGAAAATTTATGTTCAACAACCAAGTACACCTATCCCTGGAGTTTCTCAAACCCCTGTTGTTACAACCCTTCAAATTACAACACCAAATTTTACACCATCAATTACTCAGATTACTGATCATCAAAATGAACCTACAGTTTAGTCTATTCCTCAAACCTTTGTAGGAAAACCTAGTGCAACTATGTTTGAAACAAGTATACCTTTTACGAGTCAAACCTTTCAAGGTCACTTTGTTCAAAGTCAACCATTTCAAGGGAAATTTCAATATGGAAAAATGGTACAAAATCTAATCTACCAGAGCTAGCCATACCCTTTTTATACATATCAAATACTAGCTCAGCCTAATTTCAGTATGGCTAACCCTAGATACCCTGGAGGTATTCCAATCCCAACTACACATGCTATTTTAGGTTTTCCTAGATATCCTCCTCCGGATACTGGTATTGTTCGTCAAGGTTATCAGAATGCACATCAAGACCCTAACTGACGGTTACCGTTCATTGAAAAATTATATTTACTCGACTTGTATCAGCTAAAGAATCATCTGGTTTATTGTCTTCCGTTTTGGCTGGAAATGCCCACTAAGTTTCCCAGTGATATTCAAATATTTGAAAGAAAATCAGGAGGAGACCCCCCAAATCATGTGATGACTTATCATCTGTGGTGTGCGTCCAAATCATTAATTGATGATTCGATTCATTTGAGACCTTTTCAGAGAGCTTTGATTAGTTCAGATGCAAAGTGGTACATTGAATTACCACATGGCTCTTTTAAGAATTTCAACGCCTTAGCAACAACCTTCCTAAATCATTTTTAGTTTCCCGTCCGTTATGACAATGTCACATAATTACTTTTGACTTCATTAAAACATAGTATGTATCCATACATTTCATATCACATACACGAATGAAAACATAGATGAATTTTGGTCAAAATTTTCATTCTGGATCAAATTATGGCCAAATGGATCATCAAGTCATTTCTTCCTAAGATTACAGAAGATGTAGCTAAGGGAAGCGTTGTAACAGAAGAGCAAGTCATAGCTCAAGCACAATACCAAGACCTTGTTTACACACAATCTAGTACTATGTATGAAAAAATTCTCGATTTACCACGGCTAGGTAAACTCACCGCAGCTCCTTCTGATTCTCATTCAGCAGATGGTGTAATCAGTACAATTAATATGACGAAGAGTAAGGAGAAATCATCTAAATGTACTTCTGCAATCATAACTCTACCAGATTCACCTAAAGGAGATCCTACCCTAGAAACTTCTTCCTAGATTCATATCGTAGATGCGTCTACAACCAAAGCTAAATAATACAAAAACAAAAACTAGGGGAAGGGTAAAAAAAGAAA
This sequence comes from Pinus albicaulis, assembly GCA_034641835.2. Classification (NCBI taxonomy): domain Eukaryota; kingdom Viridiplantae; phylum Streptophyta; class Pinopsida; order Pinales; family Pinaceae; genus Pinus; species Pinus albicaulis. The sequence continues at coordinate 305,316,437 of CM076579.1, read as the reverse complement.
AAAACTTCTCCCAAGGAGAAAGCTGAAGAAACCGAACCATTAAACGAAAAACTAAAACCCCGTTATCATTGTATTATCTATGATGAGGATCATTACACCAAAGAGTGTGCACATCTGGCCGAGGTATCCAAATTTATCAAAGTTTCACCCAAACTTGATGTCTTGAAAGATAATTTTCCATCTCAAGATAGAAAAATGATCGAATCTTCTTCTAAGTCATTAGCAGATATACTGATGATGTACGAGGTCATGGTTGTGATACGATCTCAAAACTATGGATCTAAGAGTCTTGTAACTGTTAAATAAACTGAATCATCCAATCAAATTCCAGTATCAACTCCTTCTATTTCTAAACCATTACAAATTGACAAACCTAATCCCAATTTAGTGATTAAACTGCCTGCCAAAGGTGTACTTCGAAAATAAGCTTTCAATGCACATGTGAGAGCCACTCAAAATTACAATATTGTTGAAGATTTTTTCATATCCCCTTAAGTAATTTCGGCCCTCAAAGTGCTACAATATTTTCAATCTCAGAGGAAATTACTATTATTAGCTATAGGAGCGATTGATCCTCAAGAATTGAATATCATTGTCTTTGATTTCGAGAACTTTGTACCTAGACTCCCACATCAATTGGCTTCTCAAATTCTGATATTAGTCAAAGTCACACAGTAATTGAGGAGGGAGCATCTACGTGCATTATGTACTTCGATTGTTGGAAAACTCTTGGTTCTCCAACAATCAACTAGTCACTAACCATTCTTAAAGCCTTTGACAAAAGAGGTTTTTGCCCATTTGGAATACTCCAAGATCTGCCTATAGAAGTATAAGGAAAAACCGTAACACTCGAGGTAGAATTTGTTGATGCCCCACTTGATTACAACCTTCTTATAGGTAGAAGTTAGTCTTATGATATGATGACTGTTGTTTTATCAACCTTTAAAATTATAATGTTTCCTCATAAAGGAAATATTTTTAAAATCGATCAGTTGTCTTACTTCGCTTCAGACCCTAATTCTACACATACTATCTAGCATGTCAGGAAAATTGTTATCCCTTACGAATATGTTGGGGTAGGACTAGTTAAGGATTCCTCTCTCATGGGAATTTTCTCTATACCTTCTCCCAATGTACCGCTAACTATTTCCAATATCAATATGATTACATCAAGAAAAATGCCATTTCTTGACACATGGAATGTGCCTTTAGAATCAGAATTGGAATCCTATGGTGGCGAGATATCTTTATGTCCTTTTGATTTGGCATACATAGTAGTAAAATCATGTTCTAACAATCCATCAACTTATACTGATCAGATGAATGTGGTTAGTGAGGATTATTCTTCTTTATCAAGCTTAGCCTTGACATCATTTTCAAATCCTTTTCAACAAGTTTTTTCAACTGATGAAAATATCTGATAAATATTTTCATTGGATGAATTACCATGGAGCAATATGAATAATCGATCCTCTTTTTTACTTAACCTTGATAAACTCAAGAATTATTTTTCATCCATATTTTCAATTCACTATGTCAAGGAACCTCAAAATCCTATGTTTATTCTTCATTCGAATTCTGAGAAAATTTTGGGAATATTTCCACCACAATTCCTATTGACATATCAGTTAAACCTGGGATAACTGAGAAAATTCATATAGGTGCTTCTTGATTGATTTAAGATATCAAAATATACAACCCTATTTCAGGATTTCTGAGACATTTCTTCCTGGTCTTATGAAGAAATGCCACGTATTGATCCTAGGATTTTTATTCGTGAAATTAAGACATACCTATATACTAAGCCTATTAGATAGATATTATGTCCAATACATCTATGGAAATCTACCGAAATTAAAGTTGAAATTGAGAAATTACTGCGTGCACGATTTATTTATCCTATTCCTTTGACGGATTGGGTAACTAACATAGTTCCCGTAACCAAGAAACATAGGACTATCAGAGTATGTGTTGATTATCTGGATATTATCAAGGCTTGTCCTAAAGAAAATTATCCTACCCATTATATTGACCAAATTATTGATTATTGTGTTGGGAACAAACTATTCTCATTTATGGATGAATTTTCTGGATATAATCAAATCAACAAACTCCCTGCTAATCAGCCTAAAATAACATTTATATGTCCATGGGGCACGTATCCATACTCTAAATCACCACTTGGACTAAAAAATGTTGGAGAAAAATTTAAATGAGCTATGTCTTATGCATTTCATGATATCAAACATAGTGTACAAACCTAACTATATGACTTAACTACTCATTATTTAAATAGATAAGATCATCCTACACATTGACGTGCCATCTTTATGAGATTTAGGAATCACAAAATTCATTTTTATCCTCACAAATGTGTATTTTTTGTACAATCAGGACGTTTACCTGGGTTCATTGTTTAAAAAGAAGTCATTTGTGTCAACCCATCGAAGGTTGAGGCTAATGTTAATCTACCTCCTCCTTCGACTCTTTGCCAACTCCAAGTTTTGCACGAGAAATAAAACTTTGTGTGTCATTTTATCCAAAACTCTATGAATTTAACTAAATGTTTTACCTAGTTGTTAAAACATGATGTTCCATTCATTTGGGACATGCTTGCTGATAAATCTTTTCATGTGCTTAAACATGCGTTGACCCATGCATCGTTGTTGCAACCACATGATTTTTACCGAGATTACTTTTTGTATTTAGTTGCGTTCAATTCCACGATTGGAATGGTTTTAGTTCAAGAGGATGATTATAACAACAAACATGCGATTTATTACCTAATTTGGAATCTCATCCTGACAGAAATCAAGTATTCACATTTGGAGAAATTGGCATATTCCACTGTTCAAGCTAACCAACAATTCTGTTATTACATATTGTTACGCAAAACTACAGTGTTATCTAATTGCAACCCGATGACGTATATTTTTATGAAACAATTTCTCAGGGGAAATAATCTAAATGGATCGTTATCCTACAACAGTTTTATTTGGAGTTCAAGAAATCCAAGTCTAAGAAATCATTGGTATTCGCTAAACTTATGTGTGATTTTCCAAATATTGAATCTGAAACGTTGACAGAAAACCATATTTTTGATGAATATCTATTTATAATTAGTACATTATATCCTTTTTTTGGGGATATAATTATATATCTCCAGATGTAAACCTTTCAGCTAGAGATTTCAAGATCAGATATACAGAGAATTCGATACCAATATCAGAAATATAATATTGTTGGCGACACTATTTATCATCGTGGTGTCGATTATGTTTTTCAAAATTGTATAACTCATGAAGAAGTCGAAAGGGTTTTGAGCGACTACCACTCTGGAGCATGTGGTGGTCATATGTCTTGGCTTTCCATAGCCAAAAATATATTGCACACTAGTTATTTCTGGTTGTCTTTAATCAAATATTGTATTCTCATGGTAATAAAATGCCACAATTGCTATATTTTTTATCAGAAGATGTGTGTACCTCTAGGTCCTCTTCACCCAATAATCATTGTCAGACCTTTCGCTAAATGGGGAATTTATTTCGTCACATGCAACTCTCACTCGCTTGGGGAGCATGGGTATATTATTCTCGTCATAGATTACTTTACCAAATGGGCCGTGGCGATGCCTACATTCGCAGATGATTGCAAAAATTCAACAATTTTCATATTCAATCATGTGATTTCTAGGGTCAGTGTCCCTTAAGCTATTTTTACGGACCATGGGATGCATTTTCAAAACATTATGATGACCAAAATTTCCATTCAACTTGGCCTACACCACGATAATTCTACGCCATACTACCAACAAGGTAATGGTCAAGTTGAGGCCATCAATAAAGTTTTAACCAACATGATTAAACGGATTGTCGGAAATCATAAAAAATTTTGGCAGACCATGCTTTTTTTGACATTATGGGCATACCATACCTCTGTAAAAACATCCACAGGGTTCACTCCTTTTCAACTTGTTTACGTTTTGGAAGTTGTGTTACCCATTGAATTTGAAATTTCGTCACTCAAATTAACCATTGAATTATTACCAACTACCTCTAAGACGAGAAACACTTCCTATACCTAGCATAGTTAGATGAGACTCGTTGCACTATTGCATTAGTTGCCGAGGCTCATAAAAAAAGTGTTAAGGCTTAGTATGATCAAAGTGTTAACCGTCGCATATATTCAGAAGGTGATCTAGTTTTCATATACGATCAAGCTTAGGACCAACTATGTGCTGGTAAATTCGAACCAATCTAGCATGGTCCTTATATTGTTAAGTGTGTGCTTACAAAAGGAGCTTATGAATTAATCAATTATGTTGATGTCGCTTTAGATAAACCTAGAAACAATCTTTATCTCAGGAGATATTATCCGTGATTCTTCATGTGAAGATCCTCTTTGTACATTAGTTACATTTTAGAACAGTGTGCCTTAGGATTAGTTATTTTTGCTTGACGACTTTTCACTACTTTTGCTGCTTATCCATATTACTCTTCATACTGCAAATGTCTACATTCCTTCAAACTTACATTGGTTTTCCTGAAGATGCCTATCATCATACATGGAAAATCTCTTTCGCTACTTGGGTCATTTATTCACCCACCGATTTGTTAGTCTCTATTCATGGGATATGCCTTGGTCAAACTACGAACAATATTGAAGAATATAGTGTAGTCATTGAGTTATTATCTGATGCCATCACATTCTATATTTGGCATTTTATTTTTAGGTTAGATTTTCAACTCATTGTATTATATTTAAATGGTGTTTATGCTATCATAAATCCAACTTTGTTAAGAATGTCTTTTAGGGTTCGTCTCTTGGAAACACAACTTGATTACATTGAATATCAAGACATTTGAAAAAATTTAAACACATTATTTGATGCATTATCTAATCAAGTTTTAAATAGAAATATGTAGCATTAAAAGTAAAACAAAACAATATTTGATCCATATTGAACAAGATACTCTAACATCAGAAGTAGTAATATCATTAGGTTAAAAATAGTTGTGTCAAAAAATATTACATCGTCTGTGATCATAGGTTTCAAACACATTGTGATCTAAAGATATTGTACGAAAAACAAAATCTCAATATAAATCGACCATCATCTATCCATGATGATTATCATGATAGTAGAATATGGCATGTGCTACCCTGTGCAGATATCTCCTAAATGGGCCTGGAACACCAGCCACATGTCTCTAGAGCCCGAGAGGTATATCATCTATCCCTGCCTTTGGGACATCAATAGTCAACCTCTCTAGGTTCTTCTCCATCTTTGTAAGGATCTTTGTCACATAGCTCTATGGTGGGCCTGCTATAGGCTACACATCTCGCATATCTAAGAGACGAAGCACTACTGGTTATGATGGGATGACATATGCATTTAAATTTTTATCAGTATTGGATGATATAAAACCAAAAAAAAATTAGATAAGGTAAAAAACTTCAAAATGATTTTCTTTACCTCATGCATACCACTGTGCCCCTGGTGGAAGTAATGTGTTAGGGTCACCTCTGAAATCTACCCCTACGTAAGGAAACTCTTCAATCATGAAGATTGTGTTCCTAAGCCATATAAAGAACTAAGGAGTATAGCGAACCACTAGACCAAAATCGATACCATGGCGAGCCATCAATGATACCCATCACAACATACATGGTTCCCTAGGTCCCTTGGAATCCACTGAAGACTGTTGAGGTGCAAGAAGTGGAATCCTCTTCCAAGCGAAAGACATAAGAATGGATCCATAGCTGACGTTTTTCAACTTCCCATTATTAGCTCTCGTAAGTTGGCCCTTCATGTTAACCAACACTCTTTCACACTAGTTCAAAATTGTTCACCCGGATCATTCAACTGGAGTTTTCATTTGTGCTTTGGTAGTCACATGTGAAGCTGCACTCCCACACAAACTAGTAATTGTGAATGCAATGATCTTTAGGTTTAGTCACACAATAGTTTTGATATCAATGTGACCATCCATCATCTCTTAATCTTGGCTAAAATATTGAGCCATATAAGATATAGTGGGAAGACCACCTTGTCTTGTCCCAAACAAGGAAATATCTCTACCTCTATGGTGTAATCCAGTGAGGAAATAGATATCCTCTGGCTCAATCAAAAGCCTATGGTCTCTAATGATGAAACATTGATGTTGATGTTAGGTCCCTATATCACTAGTTTAGTCCCTTATTGTTATCAGTGTAGCCCCCTTATTGTTATTGTTTTACCCCTGTAACCCAAATATTTTTATTATTGTGCCCTTACATTATTATTGTTAGGTTGACTAGGATTATATTGTGGCCCCATGGAATCCTATATATAGAAGAAAGTTTTGGTCATTTGTATCATCCAAGAATTGTTCATTTATGTAATGTATTAGAGGTTCCCCCTCGAAGTGGCTGATTTCTAAGGTTTTTATCTCTCTTTTCTTCTATTTTTGGAGCTGACTTCATAACATTTGGTATCAGAGCTTTGGATTTTAGGGTTTTGTTGCTCAAGATAGGTCATCGTGGAATTTTAGATATAATTTTTTTTCTACTAAGGTTCAGAAGAGGAAAATTTTATAGAGCGAAGTTGAAATCCTGAGGAACGTCATGGAATAATTTTAGATCTTGATTCGCAATATTTTTGGAGATATGACCTGTGCAAGTTAGTGATTTTTGCAGGCTCCTGAATTTAACCTAAACAGTTCATTGCGGAATTTTGTCTTTAAATTTTTTTCTACGAGTGTTAAAAAGTTGAAATTTTAACAGAGCGAAGCTGCAATCCTAAGGAATGTCATGGAAAAATTTCAGATCTTATTCACAATATTTTCGGAGATAGGGTCTATGGAAGTTAGGTAATTTTCAGGCTCCTGAATTTCATCTCAAAGAGGTGGCCGTGGAAAAATCTTCATAACTCTCTCTCTGAGAATTGGATTGGAATTCTGTAAAAAGTGGCTACAAGCACAAAGACTATAGTGTCATTTTATATCAATTTCAGAGCTAGAGGAGGAAACAGTGACATGCAGCATGTCGTACAAGGTTGATCTACTGAACCAGTGCATAACTAGGTCATTGTGGGAGATTTGGCATAACTTTGTCTTGAAGAATCTAAATCAGGTTAGACCTATGGAATTTGAAAGAAGATTCAGAGGGCTACTGCAAGGCCCAATTTCAGATATATTAGATCTAAAATCACAAAGATAATTAAGTTTCAATATTGAGCTCCTAAAAAGCAAGAAAAAGGTGTGCATTTTTTTCGAATTACATAAGTCTCGTTTGAAAAAATTAGTTTGAATTTATCCCAAGGGCATATTGAAGAATAGATATCAATATTGGGTTCTAAAACTCCCCCTAAAAATAATTTAACACCCATTAAGCCATCATAAGGCTCTACTGTGACTCATGAATATGAAGAAATGCAACATGAGATATCAAAATTACAAGAGCAAGTGCACTTATCGCAAAGAGCAACAAAAAATGAAATGGAAGTTTTGAAGAAAGGCATGGAAACTAAGATGGATGATTTGAAGAAAGGCATGGAAGCTAAGATGAATGGTTTGGAAGCTAATATGGATCGCATGGAAGTTGGCATGGAAGCTAATATGGATGACATGGAAGCTAAGATCGATGAAAAAATGGAAAACATGAAGAATGATCTAGAGGTAGACATCGAAGGTTTGGAAAATTTTATACAAGAAATGTTTCATAATGGAAAAAAGATAGTAGAGGAAACTCATGATGAGAACAAAATAAATGTTAATTGTGATCTCATAAACTCTAATGTTGGATGGAAGAACCACCATATTCCAAATATGGATATGAGGATGTTTGATGGCAAGGATCCCGTAACGTGGATACTAAAAATGGAGCAATATTTTGATTTGAATAATGTGAAAAACACACAAAAGTTAGACATTACAACTTTACATTTAGAAAAAAATACATTTATGTGGTATCGATGGCTTTTCTCAAATAAAAAAATTGTCACTTGGTCAATTTTTACGGAGGAAATGATAGCACATTATGAGGATACAAAAAGCAACACCTTCTTTAGCCAATTGATAAATCTCAAACAAAAGGTTTTAGTGGTGGAGAACATTGATGACTTCCAAAAATTGATTATAAGGATAATTGATATTCCGAAGCAACACAAGATTTTTGTAGTCATAAGTAATTTAAAGCATAACTTCCAACATGAAGTTCATGTTTGGGAACCTGATTCATTGGAAAAGGCATTTAGGTTGGAAATAAAAATTGAATGTAAAATTATGGCGACAAGGAAGCCTACCACTCACATATATAAAGATCGAAGTGTTGCTACTCCTAGAATTCCACAACCTAGAAGGTTGACAACACAACAATTGGAAGAAAAAAGAGCAAAAGGGATTTGCTACAATTGTGATAGAAAATACACTAAAGGCCATAAGTGTGCTGACAAGAAATTATTTTACATAGATTTTGACGAAGAAGAAGAAAATGAACAAGAATCTTCAAAAGAGGAGGATATACACTAGGAACAAACCCTAGAAGAGGAAGAAATGAGTCTGACCATATCGTGTAATGCATTGGCAAGAATTACCACTCCTAAAACTCTCAAGATAGAACGACATATCAAGAAGAAAAATGTAATAGTGTTGATTGATTCGGGTAGTACCCATAATTTTATTCATAATTTTATTTTGAATTGTTTCCTATACCCAAGACCAGAATGTCAAGTGATGGTTGCAAATGGAGGAACTATAAATTGCTCTAGAAAATGCCATAATATCAAGCTGACCATGGGGTAATTTGTATTGAATAGTCCAATGCTTTCCATTCGAATGGGAGGTGTTGATGTTGTACTAGGAGTACAACAGTTGCAATCTTTGGGGACAATTTCTTTCAATTTTCAAGAAATTTTCTTTAAGTTTTTTTTTCAGAAGGAAAGGAAGTCAAATTATGGGGTATCGCAGGGAAGTCGGGAAAGAAAATATGCTCTAATGTCATGACAAAGGTTCTGAAGAAAGAAAAACGAGGCGTAATTTCACAATTATGCTCACTAGAAGATCCAACATCAAAATCATCTATTTCTGTAGATCTCCAAAAATACTTAGACAATCATTCCAAGGTGTTTGAAACTCCCAAAGGACTCCCACCTACTCACGATCATGATCATGCTATTCATTTGATTCCAGGAAGTGTTCCTCCAAACATCAGGCCTTACAGATATCCTTATGTCCAAAAGAGAAAAATTGAACATATGATTGCAGAAATGTTAGAGGTTGGTATAATTCAGCCGAATTAAAGTTCTTTCTTTGCTCCAGTGGTATTGGTGCACAAGAAGGATGCATCATGGCACATGTGTCTAGATTATAGAGAGCTCAATAAGCTCACCATTAAAGATAAATTTCACATTCTTGTGATTGATGAATTATTAGATGAATTAAATGGAGAAATTTATATTACCAAGTTATATATTCATTCAGGATATCATCAAATTAGAATGAAGACTGAAGATATTCCAAAAACAACATTTCGAACTCATGAGGGTCATTATGAATTTTTGGTCATCTTGTTTGGACTTACCAATGCACCTTCTACATTTGAAGGGTTGGTGAATTCCATTTTCAAACCCTTCCATAGAAAATTTGTGATAATATTTTTTGATCATATACTAATCTACAATAGGTCTTGGAAGGATCATGTTCAAGATGTTGACAGGGTGCTCAAACTATTGCAAGAGAAACAATTATATGCAAAAACATCCAGATGTTTCTTTGTAGTACAAGAGGTGGAATATCTGGGTCATATTGTATCTCATGATGGTGTCAAGGTAGACCCTAACAAAATTAAAGAGATTAAGGCATGAAAAGTCCCCACAACCATAAAGCAGTTACGAGGACTTCTCGGGTTAACAGGGCATTATCACAAGTTTGTTAAGAATTATTGGAGAATAGCAGTGCCTCTAACAACATTATTGAAGAAATATGCATTTCCATGGACTCCTAAAGCAACTAAGGCCTTTCAACATCTTAAAGAGGCAATGTGCCTAGCACCGATCTTAGCTATGCCAGACTTCACAAAAACCTTTAATATGGAATGTGATGCCTCAAGAAGTGGAATTGGTGTTGTCTTAATGCAAGAAGGAAGATCCATTGCTTTTGAAAGTCGTCCAATCAAAGGAAAGCATTTACAGAAAGCTATTTATGAGAAGGAAATGTTATCAATACTACATGCACTAAAGAAATGGCGACCTTACCTAATGGGAAGACACTTCAAGGTAAAAATTGATCATGATAGTCTTAAAATATTTTTGGAACAAAGACTATCTTCAAAAGAGCATGAAAAATGGGTCACAAAGATGTTGGGTTATGACTTTTAACTAATCTACAAAAAAGGGAAGCTAAATGTTGTTGTAGATGCACTCTCAAGAAATAATGAAGAGGTGGAAGCACAGCTTTGTGCCATTTCTATTGTCCAACCAGATTGGATAACCAAAGCATTGAATGAATGTAAGAATGATGAAGAAGTGTGGACACTCATTCAAAATTTGCAGCAAGATCCTAGTACATTTGATACATTTAGTTGGAAAAATGATTCCTTATGGTACAAAGAGCACTTATATCTTTATAAGAATTCCCAACTAAAACAAAAGATTCTTTTGGAATTGCACACTTCTCCTTTAAGAGGACACTCAGGATTTTAAAAAAAATTCCAGAAGGTGAAGATTTTTTTTTTGGGATGGCCTTAAATATGATAATCAAAATTTTGTGGTGGAATGTTTTGTTTTCCAGCAAAATAAGTTGAGACAATTAAGATCCCGGGTATTCTACAAACTTTATCCATTCGAATTCAACATTGGGAGGAAATTTCAATGGATTTTATAATAGGTTTACCTAAGTCCAAAGGAAAGAGTGTCATCATGGTTGTAGTTGATAGACTTACCATGTATGCACACTTTTGTGCATTATCTCATCCATTTAAGGCAAGTATAGTTGCTACTACATTTATGGACACAATTCAAAAGCTACATGGGTCAAACACAAAGCTATATCTTCGTTGTTTTGTATCTGATATACAAACACAATGGGTCAAGTGGTTACCTCTCGTTGAATGGTGGTATAACACTTCCTTCCAGACTGCAGCAAAAATGGCCCCATTTATGGCACTTTATGGATATTATCCACCATCCATCACATCATATTTAAGAGAAAATTATAAGGTTCAAGTAGTGGAAGATCACATCAAGCATCAACAAGAAGTTCTCCAACTCTTAAAGGATAACCTAAATTTGGCACAAAATCGAATGAAACAATAGGTAGATCAACATCGCAGCAAGAAAAGTTTTGAGGTAGGAGACTGGGTATTTTTACGGCTACAACCATACAAACAAATGTCCCTCAAGCAGGCTAAGAAGGATAATAAATTAACTCCAACGTACTATAGTCCCTACAAGGTGTTGCGAGATATTGGTACTATGGCATACAAATTGGAGCTTCCTACTTCTTCATGGGTGCATTCAGTTCTCCATGTTTCATGCTTAAAGAAGGTTATAAGTGAAAATATTAAAATTCAAACAATATTTCCAGAACTTGATGAGGAAGGAAAAATCATATTGGAACCTGAAGTGGTCATTGAAACAAGAACTCGACAACTATGAAATAGATCAATTTCAGAGTATCTCATCAAGTGGAAGAACTTACCCACTGAAGATTCTACATGGGAGGATGAGAATTTTATACAGAAGCACCCAAAGCTACTCAAGCGTTGAGGACGACACTTTTTTGAAGGAGAGGGGCATGTTAGGTCCCTATATTACTATTTTAGTCCCTTATTGTTATTAGTGTAGCCCCCTTGTTGTTATTGTTGTACCCCTGTAACCCCAATATTGTTATTAATGTTCCCTTACATTATTTTTGTTAGGTCGGCTAGGATTATATTATGGCCCCATGGAATCCTATATATATGAGGATATTTTTGTCATTTGTATCATCCAAGAATTGTTCATTTATGTAATTTACTAGAGGTTTCCCCCTCGAAGTGGCTAATTTCTAAGGCATTGATCTCTCTTTTCTTCTATTTTTGGAGTTGGTTTCATAACACTTGAACATCCCAAGCATTGACTAGCCAGGTCATTAGCTCAACCTTTGCCTTCATACCTTGAATCACCCATAATATATATAAGTCATAATTTTTCAATGTATAGATTATTTCCAGATCATCCACGGCTTGGTTATCATGAATCTCATGCTCCCTTTCTCGCCATTACAACATGATCGATAACCTACAAACCATCAATTAGGATCATTAGAAATGAGTTGGGAGAATTTGGGCCATTTTTTATGGATAGAAACATAATTTTAAAAACCCGACAGGGCTTGCGCAGGTTTTATGTGTACACAGTTCATTTTGGCGCATGAGATACACATAAAAACCATGGTAGCCCGATGATTTTTTCTATTTAAAAATCATCAGGTTGCGTGGGTTTCGCCACAAAAACCTGCTCACTCCTGAGGGAGGATTTTAAAACATTGTTTCCCCCTTAAAAAATCCGTAAAAAATGAAAATGAAAAAAGAAAAACTGATGAAAAGCAAGATAATGATAATGTGGAATACCCGGTGTTGACGGTTCTCTAAATGGTTTGTCGATTCTCCTAATATCTTCTCCTGAAGGTTTAGGGAAAAGTCTCTTTTTGCTCTACTTAGAAAAGTAAAAAGTAAAAATGATTTGTTTTGACCTCTTTTTATAGTTTTGAATGAATAAAATAATATTATTTTGTTTATTTTTCAGTTTAGAAGTCAAAAATAAAAAACAAAAATTCATATTTTGAGAGTAGATATTTGTAATTTTCTGATTTTTTGTGCTAGAAAGAGGTTATGTTTGGAAAAAACACATTTTGACATTAAGTAGAATTTTATCACTTTTCGAGCTCTATAAAAATACGAAAAGTGAAACCCCAGAGTCCCATTTAAATCCCTTTTTAGACTCTCTAAACATGAAAATATCATTGAGAAATTGACTATTCAAACTCGTTAATGTGAATGAACAGTTGTCTATTCAGTATAAGTTTACCCCTTTTCCAGAAAAAAGTAGACTATTTACGAAAAAGGTATACGTTGACTAAGCATGGTCAATACAGTTATCTCCTACATTGTTCTATCCCTTTTCGGGGTTGAGAGACTAAATTTACCAAAAATAAAACTACAGATTTTACTTATGTTTTTCTTCTGACTCCTTAAAACTGAATAACACTAAGTTAATCCTATGTTGGACTCGTTAAAATTAAAGAGTGCACGACCTATAGATCACAACAGGATTGAACCACTCATTATTAGGGTCCATTTTATAAAATAATAAGATAGACTCATTTGAAGGATGAGATTACACGACAAGAAAATAGTATCCTCCTCAAGCTTGGAAAAAAAAGGAGGTACTTGCTAGTAATGGTGGGGGAAAAAGGGAGAAAAAGAATCCATTCATTGTCCTTGTTTTAGAAAGCAGCATGTCGCTCTTGAACACGACACTTTTTTCCACTCGTACCTGGGTTGGGTAATCCTTTGTCTTACAAGTTAATCAAACCACATTGAAAGTATTCGACCAGTTTTTGGGTATTACCTTTGATTAAAATGATACCAATCCATTTACCATCGTTTGAAAACATTTGTCTCCATTCTCGTTGACCATCCCTAAGTTAGTTTCGAAACTTTATCTAATGTTTTTGTGTCATAGGATTTTGTGTGACAGATCACATTCTATCATCATAAGATGATTATCTAGAAAGTTGATTTAGAATCCTATCATTACCTTGGAATCTACATGCCCTAATGGAAGGTTTCTCACCTTCGATGATAGGTTCTCAAAATTTACCTTCGATCGAATGATTATATGAGTGTTCGACTAAAAATCATTCATTCGCACTTCATGTATTTTGTTGAAGTAATTTTAGAGCCATTTTCTTTATTGGTGGTTTCACTCACACTTGTTAACGATTCTCATCATTGACCGGTAATCAGGTGGTTTCTACCATGTTAGACTTAGACACAATCAATTGCATGGATATATTTATAATAGTTCAAGGAGCAGAAATCAAGACCCTGGATCTAGTTTCCACCATCCAGGCTATGAGGCATTATGTAGTCATGATCTAGTAGACTTCTTATGACAAATTTCCACATCCATACTATGTCTACTTTTTATGTAATGCTAAAATCATATATGTACAAGAACATTTAGTTAGTTTTTCTCTGGGTATGGGAATTCCTACCTCAGTGATGATATATATTTGCATTGAATATTTTATATTTTTTTGACCATTTTCTCCAATCCTCTCCCTAGAATGATAAATCAATTCACTCTTTATAAAAAATTTCTCAGGCTTCGCACATTAGGGGGTAATTTGTTACACGTCATTTTGTGACCATGACATTTTACTGTCAATATGGGTTTTTCACCATCCATATCATGTTCCCTTAGAGGTAAAACACACTCATGTTCTTGAACCAAGTCTTCTAAACTGAAGAAAATCTCTTTAAAAACTTGAAAAGATTAACTATGTACTTTTTATGACCATTTTCGGTGCATGCATTGATGCTTCTTCTATTAGTCACGATGATTTTCTCTCTATTCGCCACTAAAACCTGTGTAGCCCCGTAAAAAGGAAGTAAATATAAAAATTAACTTCTATAAACCTAGTTGGTTGAATATTCTCCTAACTGGAAGCCTCTAGAGTCGCGTTAGTTCAATCTTTATCCCTCTACTCATGGAGCTTATCCCTTGGCCAAAGGAACCGAAATCCTTTCATGGGAGTAACTCATCCCTTTATTAATGGATCTGAAATTATGTCTATCTCTCTATAAATTGGGCTAAAGTTTCACGTTGAAGGGTGGATACTAACTTGTATAGATTTTAAGCTGGAGAGAGTTCATAGAGTTCATAGTTTTTGAACTAGTCATTTGTTTTTGGTACATTCAAGATTACACCTTTGTGTACATGAGTTTATGCTAGTCATTCTAGAGAGGAAGGCTTATCAGACTGAATGAAATGATTGCATAGAAACACGAGAAAAATATGTACAACATCAAGGCTCAGGTTGTAAGATTTCTCTTCTTAAGATTATATTTATGATTATTATATATTGCAAGTTCTTTGATATTTTGTATTGCTTGTGATTGCAAGTTCTTCTCAGCATTGAAGAAATGGTTTGGGGCGAAAGGAAAAAGGATACATCGATCATCTTAGTTGAAAAGTAGGAGCATAACCTCCTTATTTTGAGGTTGTAATAATCTAAATTACAAATAGTTTAGAGAAAGAGGCATTAAATGGATCTTTGTTTCTAGTTACTTGTTGGAGTACTAGGGAGATCGCTTTTCTCCACAAGAGAAATTAATCCACAAAACACTGACATTTTTGAATAATCCCATGTGAAGATGTCTCTGTACTATATCTTTTGGGGAGCATGTTTCCCCTAGTGATATTTATTATATTTTTCCTAGTTTTCTCGAAACATTTACCTTGATGGTCGGTGAAATATTTGACATGTTCCCTCCTTCGAATGCGTCAGACGCTAGAATGGGATTTTTGAACTAGTCTACCTTCCCATATGGGAGGAATTATTTTGATTCAATGGTGTATATCTCCTCATTTTTTGGGTTTTTAGGACCAATTTTTTTTTCTGGAAGAAAAAATGAGTCGTGATGCATTGTGTCCCACAGAAAAAAAAGGTTATGTCATGGCCTCTAGAATATCCTTTTCTAAATGGAACAACTCATCTAAGGGGTAGTTGGTTTGTGTGAAGCTGTGAGGACTTGGTTTTGGCCTAACAGAGCTAGCCAATAGACATGAATACGATTCCATTGTTGATGTTGTGGAACTAGACGAGGTCGACAGTGTGTAGACTGGTTGAGTTTGCACCATCAATGGTACAGCTACCATTGTAGTTGTAGTAGTCTCAACACCAATGATAGATGAGAAAACATCATGAGTCATTGTTCTCATGCATGATGAGATGAATCATATGTGGTGTTGTGTGTCGTGAACATTGGTTGGTGGAGGCATTTCCATTGTTGTGGATTGTATGAGAGAAATCTTATGTTCCTCACGTGACGTACTAAGGGTACTACCAATTTCCTAGATTTGGAAGCTGCGTTGAGTGTAGAGGTTCCTAAATGTTTCCATTAAGGGGCACAAATTTTTTTCATGATTGGACTTGTGAAAATGTTGCACGGTGTTAAGGTGCTTATCGAGTAGATGGTATGAGAACCAACGCTACTCTTTGTGCCTGAAGTGCATGCTCAGAGATAATTGGGCATTGGGGCATGTTTTCACTTCTACCATCTTTGAGTCTTTGTTTTTGGTTGGTTTAACTCTTTTTGGGAGTTCAGACTCAATGTTGCCATTGCCTCTCATAGCCTTCGGAGGTACTCACAATCCATTTTATGATGGAATTATGAGAAAATCTTGCAATAATAGTGTGTGATATTCTATCGATTGGAAATATTGATCAGTGGGATGGTGGTGAACATGCGAAGGCTTTCAATGAGCTTATTGATTTCCTGACATTAATTGACTCTTTGGTCGTTTCTTTTGCACAACCCACATGTCGTAGTTGGCTGGTTTTGGACCTTGCTAGGACGATGGGTTTTCTTAGATTTCCTAATGTGTTGGTAACAATGAGAGGGCAAGATTCCTTTCATTATACTACCTTGGTTCTAGATTAGTTATATCTAGATATTGGGTAGCCACTAACCGTATGGTGTCTACCAAAAGTCAAAACTAGGAGATGCAAGTACAATGTCAAGTCTGATAGTTGTCATGACGAAATAGACAAGATTGTTTTCCCCTTATTATCCATTATCTTTGGACTACTGGAGTGATTGGGTACCATTTGCGAAATGATCTAAAGCCTGGACAATGGGCGACCAAGTGGTTACATGAGTTGCATAATGTGCAGGTTGGACTTATCCGTGGGTGGTGCTTGGGGGTGATGATGTGCCCCTGTGTCAACCGCATTTCGGCTAACATGAAGAAAATGGACATGGTTGCCATATTTTCTTGCGATGTCGAAATTTCCATGAATTATGAATATGATCCATCTGCTGCAGTGAGGCATACTATGGCCTGGCATAAACTATTTAACAATGGTAGAAATTAGGGGATATAGGGACAATGACGAACTAGGTGGTAGGGAGAATTTTAAGGATGGAAGTTTATATTAAAGTTTAGAAACCTTGGTGAATCTTACTAGTCCCTAATATGTAAGTTGTAAAACATTTTATGATATTTTTGTAAAAATATTTAGGTTTCTAAATATTTTATATTAGTATATATAAAATTTTGACAATTTTTAGGGTAAAATCATTGTATATTATAAAATTTGGGCGATTCAATTTTCAAAAAACTGGAAATTTGCGAATTTCATTTTTGGAAAAGGCATTGAAAATTAACCCACTTGTGAATATTAGCCCCTAAAAGTTTCCCTACCGGGTGGTCGCCTGAACACATTTGACATGAATGATGGAATGCTCATAAGTCATTGTAGTATACGGGGTTGAATGGATACCATCTCTGAAATATCTATAGGTTTGTACAGTTAGCAATGAAGTGATCTTGTTCATCACAGCATGCATAGAGTTGGATAGGAGCTGGAGGGCGATGATGAGGGGGAGGTGGTCGTTCAGGTGACTGTCTCTCCTCGGACACATATAATATGGTCCCTTTTCCTTGAGAGGTGGTATTGTGCATGGATTCTGTGTTTGAGCTGGCCAAGTTGGAATTTTTAGGGATGAAGCATCGCATGAAATCCAGCATGGACCGAAACCAATGGATGTGGGGACAATGGAGCACATGGTGTTTTCTTCGAAAAACTTGACTCATATGTCGTTAATGCTAAACTAAGCTGCTTTTGGCAACATCAGGGATTTTCTACCAAAAATTAAACATCCTTAATTTGGGACAATGTGAGACTAAGTGGTCTGTCACATCACATAATTTGGAAACTGGGGCCTGGCTAGTGGCCTATGTTTGTCATCTTTAGTCCGTTGGGGTGACTTTGTATGAGCAGGATGTAGGCTCCTCTCATAGGTACAATATGGTTCTATGCTCTCCCTCATCCATTTACATGGGTGGACCTAAGGGTTCTTACTGGTATGATTTCTCTATGGGTTGTAGGGAATCCCTGTATCATGGCATCACTAGGCAATAATGGTCGTAATTCCATAACCGTCGCATATGGCACATGCATTGTTGGTGCACAATGTTTTCCCTTGATTTTTTGTGTCATATTCCTTTTTATAGGAACTTGAGGTAGCACCATTTCTTTCGATTCTTAGAAGAGGTTTTAATTAATATAACTTTGGGAAAATATTGGTAGGATGGCTTATGATATTACATAATGCAAAAGATTGTAATTCCCTAGGTATGTTGGGGATTTCCGTTTACTTCCATTTTTTGCTGGTTTCCTTGGTCGCATTAACTTGCGCTACTATGAGAGTTTTGTTAACTATTTTACCCTCTTGAGGGGTGATAGGCGTTATCCTTATAGAGGTGATGCCAGGGCTTCCAAACATGGCTAGTGGGACCATATACTAGGTAGGTATTGCAAAAGCCATGTTTGGAAATGTAATAGTTGCCAAGACTTTCTTTGACACAAAACCAAGTGGGGGTATAAAAATGTGTTTTGGGTGATGGTGTAGGGTAGGAAATCTATTTCAGTGGCTTCAGTCTCTATACTACTTGTTTCCATCTCCTGGATGCTCTCAGTGTTTGATTATAGCATCATGCACACCGGTGCCCCCTTGATTTCTGGGGCTACCTCTGGTATGATATGGGGATATCCTAGGAATGATCCTAGGATCGATGATAGTTTGAATTGACTGGGGAAAAAATATTAATACCGCATGAGAGATTCCACTGTTGTGTCTATGTAAGGTAAAATGACATAGAAAGTCATCATGAGTTTCTTTTCATAGTATGTAAGTTGGTCAATGGCGATGATTCAATATTCAAGGGGGAACATCATCACCCAAAATAAATAGGATTCTATTGCAGTCATGGCATACATACAACTCTGCCCTAAGAGTATATTGTAGTCAATTTGGGAATCCAAGACTTCAATGTCTATATGTACCATCTTTTCGGCCAAGTTTACAGGGACATTATGATAGATACCGAAGCGAGCTGAAGGTCGACCATCGCATTCTCTAAGCACGATGTTGGATGGTTTCATTTTAGGTGATGCCAACTTCTGCCAAATGGATTTGGACATGATGCATGTAGATTCCCCTTCATCAATGGTGCATCAGTGTATGGTGATATTCTGGACTGACACCAGTATTTGGAAGATGACCAGAGAAGGAAGCCCACGGCTTGCTTTATCTAGGTCAAAAGTCATTATGCGTGCATCGGAAGGATCAATGACACCTAATGCAAAAATTAAGGCTTTCTGTTGTTTTGGGTATGATTGTAGGATTTCTAAAGCTGACATGGTAGCAGGTGATTGTGCTAAATAACCCACTATGTTGTAGTTATGGGTAGTTTTTGAGTGGTGTCCTACGCGCCTAGTTGGCCCCTTAACCATATTTGGAAGGGGTTGAGTAGGAACTTTGAATATGGTCAACGTTGCAGTAGGTGCACTCGTGTGCGTACCTTATGGGTTAGTGTCCATGGGGCATCATAATTCCTATTCCTTTTCTGGAAGAACATTTCTTCGCCATTCATGTAAATTTCGTGGCTGCCACTCTAGGTATCATTTCGGGGTGGTTGTTTTTGCTGGGTTTTAACCACTCCTTAGTGGGGGAAGGGCTCCTACATTATATTAGGTTGCTGGGTAGGTCCATGTTTTCCACGGTTACCCTTAATTTTTCTCAGTTTGGGGAGTTCGGGATAGTGGAGAGTTTAATGGTTGTACTCACCACATATGGCACAAGAATGGCTTTTCCTTAGAATGACCCTCTTTTTCTAGCCTTGGAAGTTGTTTTTTGGTGGCTGGTTTTGATTTCGGTCAGGGTTTCCCCCATACTAAGATCGCGGGGGGTGTTTCTGGCTACTTCCCCTCCTCCTAGAGTCTCCCTTTTTTTTATTCCTTCACTTATTTTTCGCAACGTTCAGAGGATTTTTTCAATTATATTGTTCATAAACCTGGCTTTGTGGTGGATTTTGTGCAAGGAAAGGGAAATATTGGTTGCCCTGTTGCTGGTTGTTGTAAGGTTGCTGGGGGGGATATCTTCCATCATCATTCCTAGCGGAGTACTGGGTCCCCTATGAGGGAGGGTATGAGCCTCCCTATTGTTGGTGATATGATGACACCCTATTCGTCATATTCTGTAAAGGTGCAGATTGAATTTCGTGGTATCTAGGTTGCGTCATGTTCTAGGTAGAATCATATGAATCTCTTCAGTACTACATACTGGTGCATGGTTGACCTTGGGTCAATGACCCAATGAAGTTGTCTACAGGATTAGACATGCCTCTAAATTCTCTATAAGTATGAAGCCGTGAGGTGTTTGGTAGGACATTTTAGATATATCCTAACTAGGTATATATGAGTTCAAGCTATTCGGCTTTGCAAATGGCATCCTCCTCAGAGGTAGGTCCTTGTGTCACCACGTTTTTTGAGATCTATGCTGTGAGAGTTTTAAAAAACAAGTCTAGTAAAACTCTATTGTCGAGTTTGGCTTTGCACAAACTACAATGTCTCCACCATTCATGGATATGGTCCGAGATATGGACAGTTGGAATTTTCCTAAAATGAGTCAACAATTACAACCCCAAATCATGGTGGATGGCTAGTTGAAAATAAGTGAGGAATGCAGTAGCAAGGGTGCTAAAGGTTCCATGCGAAGAAGAAGCCTACCCAATATACCATTTCTCAGCAGGCTCTATTAGGGTACATTGAAATAGTCTGAGTTGAATAATATCGTCAATAATACTATTGGACGAACACCATAGGTGGAAATTCATAATATTATTTCCAGGGTCTTCCACTTGCTTCCCTTCAAAATTTGGTATTTTTGAGGGGAGCTTCGTAGTCATGGGGGTCCAATTAAAGTTATGTGTAATGGGGTCATTAGTTAGCTTTGATAGATCTATAAGTTTTAATGATGCTAAAAGTGTAATTGATTATTGACTACCATTGTGTACTATGGAAACACAGGCATCTAAGTGTAATGGTTTATGCGAGGTGCGTGGGGAATATTACCCTGTGACATACCCTGTTCTGTGTTGTGCCAACTCCCCAAAGGGATACTGCTCCTTACCCTCTGGGGGTTGTGGGAGGAGTTGAGTGTGGCGACCCTATTGGTATTTCCACTAGTGTGGTGTTCGGTGACCCTTGGGGCTTTCCAACCAAATATTCCCCGATAAAGGATAAACCGAAAATGGTGGTAGTGTGTCATCTTTGACACCTAAATGGCGAAAGACCTAGCACTCCTCCCTGTAATGGGGGGAGTTCCAAAATATGCCTAGATCGACAAGGTCCCATTAGATCTGTTATGGTGTTGACTAGCTTAATCTTGGGAATATTTTTTGTTTACCGAGAGAAGGAATATTATTATCAAAGAAAATATGATCACATACATAAAATAAAGAAAAAAAATAAGTAGTAAGTTTTCCTTTAGATTAATGTTATGTTATGAAGCAAGAAAAAAATATGGTTTTTTATTTTTCATATGATACTAAAAATCCTAAATAGATGTAATCATCCTTACATTCTCAAATGTAACCGGGACTTGTGCAAATTTCTTCTGATGCGTATTGGGGCTAATGTCCCGAAAGAATTGGTGATGTCTTCCAATAGCCAAAGATTCAACCAAGGTAATGGCAAGAGGATCTAGTTCTACTTGCACTGTCACCTATAGGGAAGGATGTTGTAGATTTTTCTAGTAAAGTACTATCATCCTATGTGAGTGTTCGAGTCTTGAGCTTCTTGGTATTCATCTACCAGTACTAAGCACTATATGGGTCAGGTAGCTCCAAAAAGTACCACATACACTGGGCCTAAGCTTAACCCCCTCTGAAACGAGTATATGGTAACACTCGGGTGTTTGTTCTGTGGGCGGATAGATATATTTGAAGCTACCTAAAAAGTCAAAATCTATGTTTCAAAATGTAGAATGACCATGACGGCTTATTGGCTGCCTACTACCGATGTTCCTAACCTAAACTGTAATTTTTTTTATGGCCCCCGTAGGGAGAATTTAGTGAGTTCAATTAAATATTATTTTAAGAGAGTCTAAATTTTCTGAGGGTGTGCCTTGGTGAAGTAACTGTAAGAAGAGGACAAAGGTCCCAATACACTGGGTTCCTTTTGGTCCAATTCTTACTGATGCTTCGTGTGTTCTTTGGAGTGCACAATCACAAGTGTTATGAGATGTGGATATGTGGTGATCCTTTACAATCCTTTTCTAATTATGCTATGTGTGATTTTTTCTTGCAAAAATAAACGATGTGTAGATTATGGGCTGCTTACACCTTGCCTAGTTGGACTAAGTTTTGCACTATAGGGATATGGAAAATTATCTTAAGAAATAATTCATATACATGCACAGGTTCACCATCAGGTGAAAGGGTGGCAGATATTACTTGCTTCCTTTTCGACTGTTTGGTCCTGGTCGCGATTCCTAATGCAAAAATTGAAAAACAATAATTAGCTAAAGATGTGTGGATTTATGGGCCACTTACCTTTCTACTAATTACTATGTGTTCAATATAATTTATCAACAAATAATTTTCTCATATAGCATATGTGGATTGAAGGACACTCACTTTCCCCTACTTAAACTATGTGTGATTTGTAATGATAAAAAACTAAAATTAAAACAACCTATTTGCTAGGCTAAACTCCAAAAAAAGTTTCCTAACCAGTCATGAAATACCAGAGAAAAGTGATGGAAAATTTCATATGGGTTTCCAACACCTTACAACTACAAAAGATGGAGAAAAATAAGTGAAAATTGAGCTCACCGCCTACCGCACGACTTATCTTCACATAGTCACGAAGACCATGCTTCTATCTTAATTGAATGCACACAAATTGCCAAGACCAAAAATCTCCACCTTCTCAGAGCCAAATTTCTCACTGAGGGTGACTTAAAAGTGCTGAGAGGAATTAGGATTGGTTTTGCAGCAAGTCTGAGTAGGAGAGAGGACCTGCATGAACAACCATTAGCTCAAAATAGAAAAATTAGTGGGGTCACCATTCCTATTGTAGTGTATTTGACACATGGGCAGATGAAATGCACTGTGCTTCATAGGGAGGTTTCTTTCTTACTAGCAAGTCATAGCTCAAATTGTTTTTTCGAACATTAGTGGAACAAGTTCAACATGTAATAATTTAACTTAAATGGAAACATAGCATGCTACATAACAAAGAAACAAAAATAAAACAACATGCACAAGAACCACACTCATTATAGAAAACACACTAATAAATCAACAATGGAGAGCCCTCTCCCTTTATTAGGTGCTAGTAGTAGTAGAAGATAGAATTATAAGTCCCTTGTGGTGGATCCTTCGAGCTATGGAGCTCCAATATCCAATACAAGGGGGTCTCTTCCCCTCAAGCTTTCAGCAAGGCTCTCTTCCTTCTCAAAGGATGGTAGATCGAGGGACACATGGTGAAGTATTGTCTCCTTTATTGAGCTGTTCGATGGCCAAAAACTGAATCCTTCCAATCCTCTTGCTGCTGGAAAACACAAGCTGGTTTACTTCTAGGAAATTTGGCGAGCATAACAATGTGCTCCTGTTTCTCTTGCCATGGCTAGCTTTTATAGAAAAATTTGAAATTTTCCCTCCCTCTCTTGGTACAATATATATGGCATGATTCCCTTTTTTTTCTGCACTAATGCCTCAAGGGGGCTCCAAGGAGACTATACTTGGCTAGCTTGAGTGAGAATATCTTTCCCCAAGTGTGCCAAGTGGTCCTGGATGGTGACTTTCTGCATCCTCAAGTCCACATGGCTATTCGAGGGATTGTCGCAATGTTCCTTGAGGCTATGGAATAAAAACCCACAAATATCACCAATGGTCAGTGCTTCCTGTGCACAGTTTAATAAATTTTCCTACTGACCTTAGGAAAAGATAAAATTTTCAGCTCCTGTAATGTATTTCTTTTCTATAGATCTTTATTTGTACCTTCCACTTGATATTTTATAATGTCTTTTGCATGTACGATTTTTCAGTGTTAACAACGTCTATTATGATTATGAAGAGTCTCAGGTAGTTCTTGGAAGTGGTGTAGAGGGTAGCTTGGAATTTTGGATCAGATCTAAGGACTGCACCCTCTAAACTGAAACTTAAGGGTCACAACTACACTCAGGCAGTGTTTTTCCTATGGTTGGAGGCCCTCAACTACACCCAAGCCTTGTCATGCATGTGTTTGGGAGCCTAGGTCAATAAAGAAGAGCCCCATCTCAAGTTTTTGTCACTTGGGGTGATTCTCTAGCCTCAGAGTGCCATGTAGCCCTAAGGGATGTTGTGAATTCTTAGTTTGTAGGCCCCATTTCCTTTGCTGGAGCTTGGAGGTTGGGTCGTGTCATAGTAACTCTTCATCACATGTTTACCCTAGAATGATGGTGAAATTTGGCAAATGTGCGAGGGGTGGTTACAAATTGGTAACAAATCTCCCAAGTTCAAGAACTTGGACTAAATGGGTGAAATGTATCTTTCATGTATTTTATGCATCATCATGATGACGATGGTATGATGTTCATGATGAGATGATATATATATATATATATATATATATAGAGAGAGAGAGAGAGAGAGAGATATATATATATATATATATAATTGCGTGTGTGTGTGTGCATTGTGATACTCTGGATTGATTTTTTAGATGAGATAAAATCCCTTGAACTTCACTAAGGTGTGTTGATTATGTTTATATTTGGTTTATCTGACATGCTACATTTTTAGGAAGTAGAAGATGAAGATGAATAGAAAAATGGTGGACTATAGTTCATGTTATTCTCTATACAGATTATATGAATAACATGGCAATGAGTACTCCCCTGACATAGAAGATACATTGAGAATTTTGAAAGAGGAGATAAGAAGTTGTAAAGTAGATAATGATGAGATCATTCAGTCACCAGAAAGGCTTTATAGAGCATAGGAAAAGCATGCATAGGTCAATGCAGTGATTCTTCAAATTCTATCTAATTTATAGAGAAATGGAACAATTAGGATGAGTCATGGAAAGGAGGAAAGGACCAATGGGGAATATCGTAGTAGGCCTCAATCAATATAAAGGTTTGATAGGTATGACACAATATGAAATGGTTGTTTCTTGGATACACCTGATAGGAGGGATGATGACCGTAGGTTGTATTATAGTTCTGGTTCAAGGAAACATCATCATCATCACTGTCACCATCTATATAGGAGGATCGAGAAGCAATACTTCCCAGAGGATTTTAACAAATAAAATCCTCCTACATTTCATGGAGAAACTAATAAGTCACAAGATGTATACACTTGGTTTCTTGGGATAAATAAGTTTTCCAAATTGCATGATTATTCAAAAAATATGAAAGCCAGGATAACTACATTCATTATTAAAGAAAAAACAAATATTTGGTGGGAGGATGTGAATAATTTAAAATGAATTTGAGATGAGTTGAATTGGAGTGAGTTTGATTTAATTTTAAGGAATATTTATCTATCTAAAAGATATTATGATTACATGGAGAAGGATTTCTATGAGTTGACGATGGGATCCATTACTGATGAGGAGCATACTACAAGATTATTGGAGTTGTTGAGATATGTGCCTTAGATTAAGGAGGAGAAAGTAAAGATTCATATATTCATGAGTGAGTTATCGATATCATTCAAAGAAATAATTGAGTTTGATGAGCCTAGAACGATAGAAGAAGCCATCATAAATTTGAAGCATTGTTATGAGAAATCAAAACATAAAACTGAGTCTAAGTAGGACTGGAAAGGCAATGAGAAGAATAAACGAAAGTTGGCTAATAAGAGAGGAAAACCTTAGGATATATATAATAAGGAGAATATGTTGTTGCAAAATAAGTTCAATGCAACTGAGAGAGGACAAGGATTTAAATGTGAGGAGAAGAACAAGGGTGATGGTAGGAAGCCTTTGCAATGTTGGACTTGTGGAAAGGATCATCACAGGGGAGATTGTACACAACATCAAGGTGGAAGACCACAAATTTACAGTGCTCAAGAGGCACATATAGTTTGGCATTTCAGATAGAGTATGATGTTACAATTATGATGTAATATGTTGTCCTTGATGGAAACATACTTGATGAGTTTCCTTTTGATGTATTGAAGATGTAAAATTTATGTATCTACAGGTCAATTCAGATGTGAAAGAGAAAGGAATTCAAATCAGTGATAGAGAAATGATAAAGGTAATGTTTCAAAATATATACACAAGTTAGATGAAGGAAACCCATGTATACTCACAGGGTTGATGAAGGAAACCCATGTATATATTCAAAATCAATGTGTATATAGTTTTGGTGAAGAGAAGTCACATATACACATGGGCACGAAGAAGAAAATTTGCTTATGTAACTACACTCTAAGTCTATGATACCAAGGGTCCTCACCATGGTTTTATCCCACAATATTGAGCATGGTGTCATCTATTTGATTCCATCCAAGAATACCATAGCGCAGATCATAGTGCAAAGTGTGCATGTGTATGGGTATTGAATGAATACTTCACTCTAAAGTATATATGCATGGAATGGGTTACTGTTTATTGATAGATCTGAAATAATGATGCACCTATGGATACAATTATGGATCAAGATCTCTAGAATGGAAATGACTATGTAATTTCTTGATATGCTTATGAGATATTTAGATTTGTGATCTGGAGAGTGTTTTCTGAAGTGAAGGGTATGATCTAAATAAGTTTGTTGATCTGAAGTGTTACATAGTTCTAAATATTTACAGATCTATATGCAGGTTCGTCTTGGTAAAAGTGCTTATATATGCATGTGTGTTTCAGCAAAAGCACGTATGGAATCTAGGGTTTTGCTGAAGAATGGTGAAGGAAATGTTTTATAAGTTTTAATGTGTTTTTGTTGTCTATCAGTGATGTCTTCATATAGATTTCAGTTGTTTGAGTATTTCTTATGTTGCTAGTTGATTGGTAATTCAGTGAATGATTTGATATAGTTATGAGTTTTAGTTTGATGTATGTTATTTGAGCCTAAATGAGTGGAGTGGGTCCAATCTGAAAATCAAATGAAATTAGGCCTACAATCTGTGTTATGTTTAATTTGTTGGATCTAGTTTGAAAATTGATGAAACATGGTCCACAGTAGTGGTGAGGGTTGGAGCCTTCAGTGAGGGGGTCGTAGCTCCCTTCCAGTGGCTTCTGGTAAAATAGTTAATTGGGTAGTACCTCCCTTCTAGGAGTGGCTGGTAAACGAGAGTAGGGGGTCATAGCTCTCTGCTAGTGGTAGCTAGTAAACGAGATTATGTGTTACGAGCTCCCTTCCAGTAGTAGCTGGAAAACGAGAGAAGGTTGCATCCTTCTACAGGTGGTTTCTTGCATGCTGGTAAGATTTTGTGCCAGTACAAGATTGAAAGCACTTTTCTTAATAATAAATATTGAAGATAGAGACGACAACAACGGCGGTTTTCTCCCGAATAGGGTTTCCACCTTAAATCCTGGTGTTCATATGTGTTTCTTATGTGTGATTCTTTATTCTTTTGTTACTACACATATTTAATTCTTACTAAATAACTGATGAATGAATGATGCAATGATCTAAGTAAAGATTTAAATGCATAATAAGATCTCTAGCCATACCCAAGCTTCCTTAAATATAACTACGTGCATATGCTAGTTGGATTAATCAAAGTCACGTATAGAAATCAGTAAATAAAAAGTAAATATTTTTGTGAGTTTCAAATACCGATTCACCCCCCCCCCCCCTCTCAATATTTTTCCCAACAATTGGTATCAGAGCAGGTCCTTCAGAAGACGCTTGATCGCTTGAAGGAGATTCGTCGCAATGGGAAATTATGAAGGATTATTTTTTATCAAGACACCACTGTTCAATGGAAGTAATATATTATTCTAGAAGATACAAGCAAGATCTTATTTGCAAAGTCTTGGAGCAGACATATCAGTTACCATGGAAGGAGGTTACTAGTATCCAACAACTATTCCTATAGATGCAGTAGAAAGGAGGAGATATGAAACCAATGCAAAAGTTGTCAATGATTTGTTAGGGACCCTGTCAGAAACAAAATTTGTCAAAGTCATTCAGCTATATTCAGCAAAGGAAATATGGGACAAGATCATTCAGAGCTATGAAGGTGATGCAAAGGTAAAAAATGCCAAATTACAAACTCTAAGAATTCAATATGAAAATCTGAAAATGCGTGATGATGAAAGTATTGCAAGTTTATTTCTAATAATATATGAGATTCTAAATTCTATGAGGAATATGAGTGAAGATATAAAAGACTCAAATTTAGTAGATAAAATATTAATATCTCTGACTCCAAAATTTGAATCAAAAGTACCTGTTATTGAAGAAAAGCAAGATCTACAGACTTTTACAGTTTCTCAACTTTACAGTATTCTGAATGATTTTGAAATGAGAAAATGAGGTCCCTCACAAGTCAAAGAAGCTGCGTTTAAGGTTTTTTCAAAATGAAAATAAAAGGAAGTTCCCAAGGAATCAAGTTATATATAAGAAGAAAAAGAGGAAAATATTGTGTAGAGACTTCAACGAGGCACTGGAAGTTTCAAGGGTAGGATTCCATTCAATTTTTTTGCTTCTGGTAGAGTTGGTCACTATGCTGCTAAGTGTCCTTGTAAGGAAAAGCATGACAATGGTAAACAATTGAAAAATAGAATATGTTTTTATACAAATAAAGATAGTGACGAGTTGTCAAATAAAAAAGAGGGAGAGTCTGAACAAGATCTGCAAGTACTCATGGAATGTACCATGAATGATGATAATACCCTAAAAGAGAAGAGTCCAGTTATTGAAGAATTGCATAGATCAAGGAAGAGAGGATGTTTTCATGACTGCCTTTTCTATTTTAAATAATTTCGGCATAAGTCCACTGATTACAGGTTAAGGATGAAAATAAATGAGAGATTGGGGAAATTACAACACAAAATACGAAATTTCAAGCAAAGCTAGAAAAAGAAGAGTCACCAATAAAAACTGTAGGGAATATTGACCATACTGCAGTCACATGTTTCTAAATTTTACTTCTCATAGTGACTGTAGGAATGACGTGAGATACATTATAGGAATCCATAATGTATCATCACATGGAGAGAAATATATGGTGATTCCCATGGTTGGTTTGGTAATTCTTGTTTTGTTTATTTCTAACAGTCCATTTGATGTGACAACAGAAGACATGTACAAAATCTATAAGCCCAGGGGGAGATGGAGTTGTGAAATTTTCAGTATTTCCCTTTCTTTATGTGGGTTTCATGAAATAAAGCTGGGTATATACGAGAGTTACGTTGGAGACAATTGCATATGTTTTTCTATGATAAGAAAAAAATGAGACAGACTCAAGAAATTTTTTTGATATGCTGCTAACAATTGTAATTTTCTTGATCTTATGGTTATATCTGCTGATATGATCTTAAAGTTTGATTATCTGATTGATGAAGATTCTTTTATGAATGATTTGATGTGGTGATCAGGAGCATATTTTTAGGGGGAGCATTAACCTTGCTGAGAATAATGCATTGTTGGCATTATGTTGGTTGTTGAATTATTATCTCTCTCTTGAGGTCCCTTGGTCTTGGTTATAAAAAGTCATATCTGTAATTTGATGTAAAGGTCATGTTGTGACCTATGATGTAAATATTTTCATATTGATTCATGTATGAGCTTGTTCAAATATGTAAACCCACTTGTTTGGGTAGTTGAGTCAAATTTGTAAACCCACTTGGTTGGGTAGTTGATCCACATGTGTAATTCCACTTGGTTGGATCATTGATGTAAGTATGATTCCTTCATGATAGGAAAGGTCGTACTCAATTTAGTTATAGATTCATGTAATTCATTGAAGAATTTGTCTGAAGATTCAACATGTGCTAAGGGGGAGCATGGTCAATATAGTGCACATCAGATCTACAGATCTTTTCTTTCTACAAGGAAAGAGAAACCGTGTTTCAGAATTGGTCCACCCTTTTTCCCTTGATGTCAAAGGGGGATAGTAACTTTGTGTTTGAATAATGTTTATGATTGATGTATCTATTAGGTATCTACAAGTTGTGGTGATAAAACGCCAACATGGTTCCCATCAAGTCCAAAGGGCAATATTGTTGGCATTATGATTTAATATGTTTTCCTTGATGGAAACCTACTTGATGAGTTTCCTTTTGATGTATTGAAGATGTAAAAATAATGTATCTACAGGTCAGCTCAGATGTGACAGAGAAAGGAATTCCAGTCAGTGACAAAGAAATGATAAAGGTAATGTTTCAAAATGTATATGAAGGTTTGATGAAGGAAACCCACATATACTCGCAATTTTGATGAAGGTAACCTATGTATACATCCAAAATTAGTATATACACAGTTTTGGTGAAGAGAAGTTGAGTATATACGTGGGTATGAAGAAGAACAATCACGTCTGTACTTACACACTCAGTCTATGATACTAAGGGTCCTACCATGGTTTTAGCCAATAGTATTAAGCATTGTGTTGTCTATTTGATTCTGTCCAAGAATGCCATCGACACTTGTGTGGTTTTGGATTATGGTTTTGGTAAAGGCTCAAACTATATAAGGAGGTGAAGATCATAGTGAAAAGTGTGCATGTGTATGGGTATTGAATGAATACTTCACTCTAAAGTATCTTTACATGGAATGAGTTATTGCTTATTGATAGATATGGAATAATGATGCACCTACGGATACAATGATGGATGAAGATCTCTAGACCTGAAATGACTATGTCTTTCCTTGATCTATTTATGAGATGTTTAGATCTATGATCTGGCAATTGTTTGCTGAAGTTAAGGGTATCCTCTGAATAAGTTTGTTGATCTGAAGTGTTACATAGTCCTGAATATTAACAAATCTACATGAAGGTTCATCTCGGTAAAAGCACATATATATAGAGGTTCGTTTCAACAAAAGTGCACATGGAATCTAGGGTTTTGCTAAAAAATGTTGA
This sequence comes from Pinus albicaulis, assembly GCA_034641835.2. NCBI lineage: Eukaryota > Viridiplantae > Streptophyta > Pinopsida > Pinales > Pinaceae > Pinus > Pinus albicaulis. The sequence goes on along the minus strand of CM076579.1, from coordinate 305,285,311 downwards.
AGGAAATGTCTGATGAGTTTCACTGTGTTTCTGCTGTCTGTCAATGATGTCTGATTATAGATCTAAGTTGTTTTTGTATTTCTTATGCTACTATTTGACTGTGATTAAAGATCAGTGATCGGTAATCAATGAACGATTTGATAAAGTTATGAGTTCCGGTTTTATGTATGTTCTTTGAGATTAAATGAGTGGAGTGGGTCTAGTTTGAAAATTTGATGAAAATAGGCCTGCAAGTTGTGTTTTATTTAATTTGTTGTATCTAGTGTGAAAATTGATGAAACATGGTTCGCAGTGGTGCTGAGGGTTGGAGCCTTCAGTAAGGGGGTTGTAGCTCCCTTCTAGTGGTTTCTGGTAAATCAGATTAGGGGGTAGTAGCTCCCTTCCAGGAGTGGCTGGTAAACAAGAGGAGGGGGTCATAGCTCCCTTCCAATGGTATCTCCTAAATGATATCAGGGGGTTGGGGCTCCCTTCGCGTAGTAGCGAGAGAATGAGAGAGGATTGCAGCCTTCTACAAAAGGGTGCCGGCATGCTGGTATGAGTCTGCACCAGTACAAGATTGTAATAATTTTTCGTTATAATAAATATAGAATACAAAGATGATAGCAATGGTGGTTTTCTCCCGACTTGGGTTTCCACCTTAAATATTGGTGTTCATATGTGTTTCTTGTGTGTGATGCTTTATTCTATTGTTACTGCACATATTTATTGCTTACTAAATAATTGATGAATGCATAATGGACTTATCTAAGTAAATATTTATCTGCATAATAAAATCTCTAGCCATACATAAGTTTCCTTAAATATAGCCACATTTATACGCTAGTTGGATTAATCGAATTCACGTATAGAAATAAATAAACAAAAAGTAAAGATTATTGTGAGTTTTAAATACTAGTTCACCCCACCTCTCAGTGATTTTTCCAACATATCCCTCAAATTTATGCAGCATTAGGTAATAGGTTGGATGATCATTATGCATATATTATTGAGATGGAAGGTAAAATTTGTGGTCAATGTGTTTTTTTTTATTGACCCTAGATATGTTATGAAACCAACTCACAAAATAGAAGAAAGTATAGATCGATGCCTTAGAAATGAACCTCTTCGAGGGGGAAACCTACTTTACGTTACATAAATGAAAATTTTTAGGATTATACATATGAAAAAACCTCCTTTATATATATAGGATTCCATGGTGTCAGAATATAATCCTAGATGACCTAACAATAATAATATAAGGGCACAAGAATAACAATAGTCATCTTTTATGGGGAAAAATAATAATAATTTGGGGACTACAGGGGTACAAAAATAACAATAATGGGGCTACATTAACAATAATAAGGGACTACATTAGTAATATAGGGACCTAACAGGATCAAACTATATTTTTATCATTCGTGCCCTAGTGGATAAGTGTTTCTTGAATAATGAAGTGCGTGCAGAGTCTTGGTTAATGCATTTGGTTATAAGTACTAAGAAAATGGCTCATCATTAGGTGAGATATTATGCATTTGATTTGAATGGCATGTCTACATCAACACATATAAATGTGTTTTCTTTGGGACCATATAATATGTTGTTGGGTATGGATAATTTGTACATTCACAGGACTAAGATAGATTTCTATGATCAGGCTATTGGGTGCTTGGATGATGACGGAGAGAGGAGAATATCGCAGGGTGGGAATAAGCCTACATCATTGAGAATGATTATATCCATGAAAGAAAAGTGTAGTATTAGGAAAGGGTTTGTGTTGTTTTCATTTCACATTTTGAGTGAGAAAGGAAAGGATGTTTAGGATGCTAAAGTATTGAAGATATATCTAGTTTTGCAAAAGCTTCATAATGTTTTTCTAGAAGATATTTTACAGTTACCACCTCATATGGAAGTAGAATTTTCTATTGAGTTTATTTTTGAAGTAACTCTAGCATCGAAGGCACTATACATAATGATCACTCGAGAGTTGGTGGAATTGAATTTGCAGCTTAAGGAAAAGATTGATAAAGGATACGTTAGGATAAGTGTGACACTTTGGGGTGCACCAATATTTTTTGTGAAGAAAAAGGATGGTACACTAAGGTTGTGCATTTATTACAGGAAACTAGACAATGTGACTATTAAGAATAGGTACCTTTGATGTGCATTGATGACTTGTTTGATCAGCTAAAGGGAGAATCAATGTTCCCGATGATTGATTTGGGATCAGGATATCATCAAGTACACATCAAATAAGAGGGAATCTACAAGAATTATTTATGGAACAGGTATGGGCATTCTAAGTTTGATTTGGTTCCTTTTGGTTTTACTAATGCTCCAACTACTTTGATGTGCTTGATGAATAGTGTGTTGCATCCTTATCTCGAAATTTTTTTTATAATATTCATCGATGATATATTGAAATATTCTAATAATGATGAAAAGCATGTCGAAAACTAAGAAACAATGTTAATATTGTTGAGGGATAATCAACTGTATGTTAAACTTAGTAAGTGCAGTTTATTTCAGATATAAGTTCATTACTTGGGGCATGTGGTTTCCAAGGAAGGTATAACAATGGACCTGGAAAGGATCATACCTATCATGGAGTGGGAAACTCTTAGGAATATGGATGAGGTCTTATCATTTATGTGATTATAAAGTTATTATATGGGGTTCATTCAAAAATTCTCAAAAATTTCCTATCTTATTACATCTTTGCAGAGAAAATGAAATAAATTTGAATTGACAAAGGAATGTACAACTAGTTTTGGTAGTTGAAGTATTTTCTTATAAATTCTACAGCATTCAATATTTAAGATCCAAAAAAAGAGTTTGTGGTATGTACAAATTCTTGCAAGAGAGGACTTGGTGGATTCATGATGCAAGAAGGACATGCAGTATGTTATGTGTCAAGGAAATTGAATGAGCACATGCATAACTACGTGATTCATGATCTTGAGTTGGAAGCTATTAGTCATGCATTGAAGATGTGGAGACACTATATTATTGGCAGGAGGTTCATCGTAATGAGAAATCAATGTGGGATAAGGTACTTGTTTGAAAAATATAATTTGAATGCCAGGAAAGATAGGTGGTTGCACCTACACTCAATGAGTTTGACTTCAACATTAGGTAGAATACAGGTAACGAGAACAATGTTGCAGATTATATTAGGAGAAGAGTGCAAGTAAATCACATTAGAACTATGAGTTCATATGGGATGGACTATTTGTTAGGTCCCTATATTAATATTATAGTTCCTTATTTTTGTTAGTGTAACCCCCTTATTGTTATTATTGTACCCCTGTAACCCCCATATTTCTATTATTGTGCCCTTAAATTATTATTGTTAGGTCGGCTAGGATTACATTGTGGCCCCACTATGATTACATTGGGCCCCATGGACTCCTATATATAGAAAGGAGGTTTTTTAATTTGTATCATCCAAGAATTGTTCGTTAATGTAATGTATTGGAGGTTTCCCCCTCAAAGTGGCTTATTTATAAGGCGTTGATATCTCTTTTCTTGTATTTTCGGAGCTGGTTTCACAACATTGGGTATCATAGCTTTGAGGTTCTAGGGTTTCGCTGCTCCAAATAGGTCAGCGTGGTATTTTTGCTATAACATTTTTTCTACGAAGTTTCAGAAGCTGAAAGTTTTAGGGTACGAAGACGAAATCCTGAGGAACATCGTTACAAAATTTTAGAGCTTGGTTCGCAATATTTTCACAGATATGATCTGTGGAAGTTAGGTATTTTTGCAAGCTCCTCAATTTAATCTGAAGAGGTCATCATGGAATTTGCGCTATAACTTTTTTTGTACGAAGGTTTAGAATCTGAAATTTTTAGGGTGCGAAGCTGAAATCGTGGGGAAACTCGTCGCAAAATTGCAGAGCTTGGTTCGTAATAGTTTCGGTGATAAGATATGTGGAAGGTAGTGCTTTTTCAGGCTCTTGAATTTAATCTCAAAGTGGTGATCATGGGAAAATATTCATAACTCTCTCTCTGAGCATCAGATTGGAATTTCATAAAGACTGGTCATAAGTACATGGAATCTAGTTTCTTAGCTATCAATTTCAGAGCCGAAGGATGAAATAGTGACACATGGCAAGTCATACAAGTTTGCTCTACTGAACCAATCCATAATTAGGTCATTGTGGGAGATTGGACACAACTTTGCCTTGGAGAATCCAAATCAGGTCAGACTTGTGGCATTCGAAAGAGAATTCAGAGGGCTATCTCAGTGCTAAATTTGAGATATTGAAGAGCTGTAATGACAGAGATAATCCAATTTCAATATCGAGCTCCTCAAAAGCAAGAAAAAGGTGTGTATTTTTTTTCCGAATAGCATAAGTCTTGTTTGAAGAATCAATTTGAATTGGTTACAAGGGTGTATTGTAGAATAGATATCAGTATTGGGTTCTAAAAAATGCCCTGTAAAACTAATTCAACACCCATTAAGCCTTCAGAAGGCTATAATATGACTCATGAAGATGAATAATTTCAACATGATGTATCAAAATTAGAAGAGAAACTTCACCAAATTTCGCTCTCGCAAAGAGCATCAAAAAATGAAATAGAAGTTTTGAAGAAAGGTGTGGAAGCAAAGATGGATGGTGTGAAGAAAGGCGTGGAAGCTAAGATGGATGGCATGGAAGCTAAGATGGATGGCATGGAAGTTGGCATGGAAGCTAAGATGGATGACATGAAAGAAAACATGGAAAACATGAAGAATGATCTAAAAGCAGACATGGAAGGTTTGACAAAGTTGATACAAGAAATGTTTCATAATGGTGAAAAGATAGTAGAAGAAACTCATGATGAGAACAAAATAAATGTTAATCATGATTTCATAAACTCTAATGTTGGCGGGAGGAACCACCATATTCCAAAAATGGAGATGAGGAAGTTTGATGGAAAGGATCCTGTAACATGGATACTACAGATGGAGCAATATTTTGATCTCCATAATGTGCAAAACACACAAAAGGTACGCATTGCAACTTTAAATTTAGAAAAAAATACATTTGTATGGTATCGATGGCTTTGCTCCCATAAAAAAATTGTCACTTGGTCAATTTTTACGGAGGAAATGATAGCACATTATGAGGATACAAAGAGCAACACCTTCTTTAGCCAATTGGTAAATCTCAAACAAAAGGGTTTAGTGGGGCAGCACATTGAGGACTTCCAAAAATTGAATATAAGGGTAACTGATATTCCAGAGGAACACAGGATTGATCTCTTCATAGGTACTCTAAAGGATAACATCCAACATGAAGTTCGTGTTTTGGAACCCGATTCATTGGAGAAGGCATTCAGGTTGGCAAGAAAAGTTGAATGTAAAATTATGGCGACAAGGAAGCCTACCACTCAATTCTATAAAGAAGGAAGTGTTTCTACGCCTAGATTTCCACAACCTACAAGATTGACACCACAACAATTGGAAGAAAAAAGAGCAAAAGGGCTTTGCTACAGTTGTGATAGCAAATACACTAAAGGTCATAAGTTTGCTGAGAAGAAATTATTTTACATAGATTGTGAAGAAGAAGAAGAAAATGAACAAGAAGAGGATATACACCAGGAACCAGCCCTAGAAGAGGAAGAAATGAATCCGACCATATCGTGTAATGCACTGGCAGGAATTACCACTCCTCAAACTCTCAAGATAGAAGGACATATCAAGAAGAAAATGGTAATAGTGTTGATTGATTCAGGTAGCACCCATAATTTTATTCATTGTAAGGTAGCCAAGGAATTAAATTGTTTCCTATACCCAGCACCAGAATGTCAAGTGATGGTTGCAAATGGAGGAACTATAAATTTTTCTGGAAAATGCCATAATATCAAGCTAACCATGGGGGAATATGTATTGAATAGTCCAATGCTTTCCATTCCTATGGGAGGTGTTGATGTTGTACTAGGAGTACAATGGTTACAATCTTTGGGGACGGTAGCTTTTAATTTTCAAGAACTTTTCTTGAAATTTTTTTCAGAAGGAAAGGAAGTCGAATTAAGGGGTATTGCGGGGAAGCCAGGAAGGATAATAAGCTCTAATGTCATGACAAAGCTTCTAAAGAAAGAACAGCGAGGCGTAATTGCACAATTATGCTCACTAGCAGTTCCAACATCAAAATCATCTATTTCTGCAGATCTCCAACAAGTCTTGGACAATCATTCCAAGGTGTTTGAAACTCCCAAAGGACTCCCACCTATTCGTGATCATGATCATGCTATTCATTTGATTCCAGAAGTGTTCCTCCAAACATCAGGCCTTATATATATCCTTACGTCCAAAAGAGCGAAATTGAACGTATGATTGCAGAAATGTTAGAGGCGGGTATAATTCAACCTAGTCAAAGTTCTTTCTCTGCTCCTGTAGTATTGGTACACAAGAAAGATGGATCATGGCGTATGTGTTCGGATTATAGGGAGCTCAATAAGCTCACCATTAAAGATAAATTTCCCATTCCTGTGATTGATGAATTATTGATGAATTACATGGAGCAATTTATTTTACCAAGTTGGATCTTCATTCAGGATATCATCAAATTAGAATGAAGACTGAAGATATTCCAAAAAAAGCATTTCGAACTCATGAGGGTCATTATGAATTTTTGGTCATGCCTTTTGGCCTTACCAATGCACCTTCTACATTTCAAGGGTTGATGAATTCCATTTTCAAACCCTTCCTTAGAAATTTGTGCTAGTATTTTTTGATGATATACTAATCTATAGCAGGTCTTGGAAGGATCATGTTCAACATGTTGACAGGGTGCTCAAACTATTGCAGGAGAAACAATTATATGCAAAAACATCAAAATGTTTCTTTGGAGTACAAGAGGTGGAATATCTGGGTCATATTGTATCTCACGAGGGTGTTAAAGTAGACCCTAACAAAATTAAAGCCATTAAGTAATGGAAAGTCCCCACAACCATAAAGAAGTTGCGAGGATTTCTCGGGTTAATAGGGTATTATCGCAAGTTTGTTAAGAATTATGGGAGAATAGTAGCACCTCTAACAACATTATTGAAGAAAGATGCATTTTCATGGACTCCTGAAGCAACTAAGGCCTTTGAACATCTTAAAGAGGCAATGTGCCTAGCACCGATCTTAGCTACGCCAAACTTCACAAAAACCTTTATTGTGGAATGTGATGCCTCAGGAAATGGAATTGGTGTTGTTTTAATGCAAGAAGGAAGACCCATTGCTTTTGAAAGTCACCCAATCAAAGGAAAGTATTTACAGAAACCTATTTATGAGAAGGAAATGTTAGCAATACTGCATGCACTAAAGAAATGGCGAACTTACCTAATGGGAAGACACTTCAAGGTAAAAACTGATCATGATAGTCTTAAACACTTTTTGGAACAAAGACTATCTTTAGAAGAGCAAAAAAAATGGGTCACAAAGATGTTGGGTTATGACTTTGAAATAATCTACAAAAAAGGAAAGCTTAATGTTGTTGCAGATGCACTCTCAAGAAAGAATGAAGAGGTGGAAGCGTTGCTTTGTGCCATTTCTATTATCCAACCAGATTGGATAACTGAAGCAAGAGATGAATGGAAGAAGGACAAAGATGTATGGACACTCATTTAAAAGTTGCAGCAAGATCCTAGTACATCTGATACATTTAGTTGGAAAAATGATTCCTTATGGTACAAAGATCGCTTATATCTTTGTAAGAATTCCCAACTAAAACAAAATATTCTTTTGAAATTGCACACTTCTCCTTTAGGAGGACACTCAGGATTTTTAAAAACTTACCACAGGGTGAAGAAAGAATTTTTTTGGGATGGCCTTAAATCTGATATTCGAAAGTTTGTGGCGGAATGTTTGGTTTGCCAATAGAATAAAGTGGAAACAATTAAGACCCCAGGACTTCTACAACCTTTATCCATTCCAAGTCAACGTTGGGAGGAGATTTCAATGGATTTTATCACAGGTTTACCTAATTCCTAAGGAAAGAGTGTCATCATGGTGGTAGTTGATAGACTTACCAAGTATGCACACTTTTGTGCATTATCTCATCCATTTAAAGCAAGTAAATTTGCTACTACATTTATGGACACAATTCAAAAGCTACATGGAAACCCAAGGGTTATTGTGAGCGACAGAGATCCCATTTTTACTGGAAATTTTTGGACGGAGTTATTTTCTTGTTTGGGTACTCAATTAGCTCATAGCTCATCCTATCATCCTCAATCTGATGGTCAAACTGAGATAGTAAATAAATGTTTGGAAGGATATCTTCGTTGTTTTGTATCTGATAAACAAACACAATGGGTCAAGTGGTTACCTCTCACCGAATGGTGGTATAACACTTCCTTCCATACTGCAGCAAAAATGACCCCATTTATGGCACTTTATGGATATCATCCACCATCCATCACATCATATTTAAGGGAAAATTCGAAGGTTCAAGCAGTGGAAGATCACATCGAGCATCAGCAAGAAGTTCTCCAACTCGTAAAGGATAACCTGAATTTGGCACAAAATTGAATGAAACAACAGGCAGATCAACATCGCAGTGAGAGAAGTTTTGATGTAGGAGATTGGGTATTTTTACGGCTACAAGCATACAAACAAATGTCCCTCAAGCAAGCTAAGAAGGATAATAAATTATCGCCAAAGTACTATGGTCCTTACAAGGTGTTGCAAAAGATTGGTACTATGGCATACAAGTTGGAGCTTCCTGCTTCTTCACGAGTGCATCCAATTTTCCATGTTTCATGCTTAAAGAAGGTTATAGGTGAAAATCTTCCAGTTCAAACAATATTTCCAGAACTTGATGAGGAAGGAAAAATCATATTGGAACCGGAAGCGGTCACGGAAACAAGAACTCAACAACTATGGAATCGATCAATTTCAGAGTATCTCATCAAGTGGAAGAACTTACCCACTGAAGATTCTACATGGGAGGATGGGAATTTTATATAGAAGCACCCAGAGCTACTCAAGCATTGAGGACAACACTTTTTTGAAGAAGAGGGGCATGTTAGGTCCCTATATTACTAGTATAGTCCCTTATTGTTTTTAGTGTAACCCCCTTATTGTTATTATTGTACCCCTGTAACCCCCATATTGTTATTATTGTGCCCTTAAATTATTATTGTTAGGTCAGCTAGAATTACATTGTGGCCCCACTAGGATTACATTGGGCCCCATGGACTCCTATATATAGAAATGAGGTTTTGTAATTGGTATCATCCAAGAATTGTTCATTAATGTAATGTATTGGAGGTTTCCCCCTCGAAGTGGCTTATTTCTAAGGCGTTGATATCTCTTTTCTTCTATTTTCGGAGCTGGTTTCACAAAATTGTTAGAAGCGGGCCTTGTAGGTAGGACAACAGGATGATAGGTAATAGTAACTTAAGAACATGTTACAACAATGGGGTGCATGTGCTCACGATGTGGATTATCATATCGTGAAAAATGATTTGGTTAGATTAAGGGATATTATCTATGTGTCAAACAACAATGGTATTGACAGATTATGTTGAGAGATTTTCATTTCAATCCATATTTAGGTCACCAGAGATATCATAATACATTGAAAATGGTTAGGAAGTTCTATCATTGGCCTAACTTGAAGAAATAAGTGACTCAGTATATTACAAAATATTTATATTGTCAAGAGGTAAAAGAAAAGTGTAAGCATCCAGGTGGTTTATTGCAACCAATTCCAATTCTAGAAAGAAAATGGGAGTTCATTTCCATGGACTCCATTAATTTTTTAATGGGGACATCAATGAAGCATGATTATATTATGGCTCTGGTTGATATGTTGACCAAGGTAGGTCATTTCATCACATTTATGTCTATGAAATCAGATACTGATATAGATCATATTTTCATTAGGGATATAGTGAGGTTACATAGTATTCCTATGAATATTGTGTCACATAGAGATGCCAAGTTCACTTCTAGGTTTTGGAAAGAATTGTTTGCAAGTTGGGGAAAAATTTAGCTTTCAATACAACTTATCATCAATAGACAGATGGAAAGACAAAGAGGGTCAATAGGATTCTGGAAGACATGTTCAAAATGTATGTTATGCATCAACATAGGAAGTGGGAATAGTATCTTCCACTAGTATATTTTTCATATGATAAGGGATATCAGGAGTATTTAAAGATGCCTCTGTTTGAGGCACTTTGTGGGAAGAGTTGTAATACTCCAATTAGCTGGATTGATCTAGTGAATAGGTTACATGTTAGACCAGACATGTTGGTAAATATTGAACATGAAATTCAGGTTATCAAGAAGAACCTAAAGGAAGCACAATATAGGCAAAAGAGTTATGTAAATCAACATAAGGTATTTAAGGAGTTTAAGGTTGGGGGGCATGTGTACATCTGAATCAATACCAAGAAGATCTCTTTGAGAATTGTGTCATGTACCAAGGAGGCACCTTAGTATTAAGGGCCTTTTGAGACCCTTGAGAGGATTGTACCAGTGGCCTACCAAATTGAAATGCCTTTGACAGTGAAAATACATGATGTTTTGCATGATTAATAGCTTAAAAGGGTTGGAAATTTTGCATTGATGTTAACTAGAATAGCATGGATTCTTTCCGAAATAGGTACTGGCATTTTATGTCAACAAGAGGACAATGGTGATCCATTGGTAGCTACAGGCTACTGATATAGAATCACCATAGTAGCTTTCTTATTAGAAATCCAAGAAATATGGGTGTATTGGCATTTGATGTCAACCAAAGGAAAATGGTGATCCATTGATATATGCAAGCTTCTCATAGAGAATCATCATAGTAGTAGGCTTATAGAGAATCCATAAAATGATGACTATGGTATGTAACACCCTCTTCCAACATATACCCAAGTAAATCACCAACTAGGGTAAAAATGTGACAATAGGATACTAATATGAGATTCAACGTCCTAGATGACCTTGAGGAAGTGGAACCGATGGAAACATGACAGAAAATCCTTACATAGCATCAAAAAACACCTCTAGATGTAACCCACCCTTGCAACCCCCTGAACCTTGAAGGAGGGTTGCGTTTTGACCAATTCAAGCCTTACTTGTGGGAATGTAAGGGAAATGGAGAAACTAGTAACCTATATTCGTGGACATGCCAAGGAAATATAGTGGCTAGGGCCCCAAAAATTCAGTTATGTGCCCGCAACTCTGGGATTTGTCCCACCTTTTTAGACCTAGATTGCAGGTCACTGCCCATTACCTCATGAAACTATAGAAGATGATAAATAACATTTAAAAAAAGGTATGAAAGAAATCACATCGTCAAGATCTCCTCTGGACCCCTCCCAACCATGACATGAATTTCGTTAAAAATGTCACAGACATTGCATATACATGTATAAACATCATATTTAAACATATGGGTCTCATACTTATAGGTAAAAATATGGAGAGAGATATACCTCATCACTGATAAATTACATGCTTATAACCAACATAATAAGAAAAAAATTACAATAGATAAAAAAAAAAAAGAATCCACATAATAATAAGTAAATTTATACATCAATTACCAAAGGAATTAATTTATCATTAATGAATGCAATAACAAATCTGGGATAGTACTACCACGTTACACTCGACTATAGATTGGCTGGGCCAAATCTCTCTTCATCCAATAACTGTTGTGCCATATTCCAAGCATGAATGTGGTACTCATAACCAACCGTAAAGGAACCAAACAAGCATGGATTCTACCGAAGTTCTCTACCTACACTATGAGGGATTTCAATGCCTCCTAGTCTCTGACACTTTACTGTAGCCCAAAATCTGATCTAGGGGTTAGTAGGCCCTACATTGAGACCATATCACTACGATTTACCATACATCCCATCTCGAAGGTACTATGCCCAAACGAGATAAATCCACTTCTTGGTTTTACAGTATATCATACCATTCACTAGTAAGGATTCCTAGGCCCATGGAGACACACAATCTAGGTTTAACACAACCCATAGTCTGGCTCAGGGGTTACTAGGCTAGTGGATTTATCATGATCTACAGTCTAGTTCAAGGACCATTAGGCCATGTGTTTTTCATTTTGAAGATCCACCACACTTAGCTTCGAATCCATCCACCAATCCATCTCAACAAAAGTATGAGAAACCCATCTCATCAAATTTATATGGAAATGACAGGGCTAGGTGGAAAACACTGTCACACCTAGAAAAACCCATTCCAAGATAGCAAGAAACCACATGCAATACCATGCATTATGGATCTAGCAAGGAAATAACATATACAAATCAATACCTACAAAGAATCCCGATGTAGTTTCTTGATCCTGCTCTTCATTTATTGCTTTTCCTTTCTTGCTCCAATGCCCAAGTTCTCAAAGAAAATTATAAGTGTCCAAGAGTGAGAGAAAGAGAGAATAGTGAGAGAGCTCCAAAAATTCACTGAAAAAATCCTGAGCAAAAGCTTACCAACTGATCCTAAGAAGCCTTTCTATTAATGAGGCCTTTATTTTCTTCATTTTCCATTATTTTCCTTCATTTCCCTCCTCACATGCAACTTGTGACCTTTCACCTCCCTTTTCTCCTATTTTCCATTATTTCATAAATAAAATGCCAATTAATGCATCATGCCTTTCCAAAGCCTTTTCCATTTCCTTTTCCGAGATCCTTTAGCCATAATAACCAAAATTAACACCCGCTTGGATGTTTTTCCCAACATTGAGATTGGAATAAGTGTCACATCGACCAGGGTTATTATTTTTAATTTTTATTACATGGAATTTTCACTAGGGTTGTTACAGAACCCTCCCCATTTGGGGACATCATCCTCGGTGTTTAATCATACATATACGCCAGAAAAACTGTGAGAAGAAAAAATACTACTCATAAAGCTTTATAATGCAATTTTTTTGCAATATTTACAACAAATAACCTTCTAAAATAAACCATCATGACAATAATACCGTGTAATCGAGTTTTATAACAAAATTCATTACGGTACTTACAGTAATATATTCATATACTCATATGTGCATTTTCTCAACCAACAAATAAAAGGATACGAGGTCGGTATCAACAACACGAGAATCTCGAGGCTCACACTTCCACCCTCAAAGTAGTGCCAGGATTCACTTCCTTCCCACGATGTCCATAATCCACTATTAGAGCCAAAGCTGCATCCAATATCCAATGCTAAAATCTTGCACTATTTCACCCTCAATGAATAGTTATCGGCTCATTCTTCTAGGGCACACTTCCAATGCGCATTTGATTCCATCTAGAAATGCGAACGAACAAAAAAAAACCATCCTCGACCTTCATTTCTATGCTACACTGTCCCTCGGAAAATCCAATCATCCTTTTCCATGTAGTCAGTCACTTTCCAATTTCCCCGACATCCCCTATCCTAGGTGATCCATCCCTTGGCAATGCTTCCTCGCATCTAAATATATAAAAGCCAAGGAATATACATGCCTAAAAACAATCATATCGGTAATATCATGCTCATGGAAATCAGTGGAAGCTATTGGGTACTAGCATCCCAAAATGGCCCTGCTCCTAAAGTGCTTTACCAATATACTATTGCATGTTCCAATTTTTTTTTCCTGTTGCTGCTAATGTTTGCAATCAATTTCAACCACCCAACCATGTATTTATGTGTTTCATGTACCAAGCACATAACTACCATTAGATTCAAAATAAATTGAGATAAATTTACATCATACCTCATTGGTAGCTTTTCAATAACGTACACTTGCAATTCTGTTTACTTCCTCTCACAACAAGTCAAACTAATTGTTTGATTAATCATCACGTATAAAAATATCACATATGGTTAGCTCAAAATGTAACCATCATAAATTAAAATCATGAATCACATGAAATCACCATAAAATGTAATCATAAATCACATGTAACCATCATAAGTCAAAATCATAGATCACATGCATAATATAACTAAAATAAAATATCGATACTTATACCTTATCAATCTTTACTTCTACATTTTTATATATGTACACACACTAGATCAGTTTCCGCAACCAATAAATCACCAAGTGGCCTTGATTCTCTTCAATCATGTACACATACACACAGTGTACAACATGGACATCCACACAATACACACACCCACATTGGCCTATGACACATACACCTACACCCAGTGCTCCATACAACACAATATATACGCCTAGACTGACATACAACACATACACTTACACCTGGTGTACAATACAATACAATGCATACACATACATATGGTGTACAATACAACACAATACACATACATATAAAGAGTGAAACATAATCAATACACATGTCACAATACCACGACTACACCATGCACATATCTAGCACTGCATGCCCATAACATAGAATGTACAACATGGTCACAATACCACATGTATACTAGTACCATATGCACAACATGTACACAGTACCACCTGTACACACACTACCTGAACACCGTGTGTACCACATCACATGTACGCAAAAACACCTACATAAAGTGTACATATTTCCAAATTTACACCATACCACATGTACAGAGCACCACATACATGACATGTACATGACACCATATATACAACATGTATAAAACATTATTTGTACATAATACTACATATGAAACATTACACATCACCATAGGTACAATCATTGAATCCCCAACATGAGAAAAATATACACAACAATAGCACTACACATCCATAGACCACACAGTGACCCCACAAGCAACCTTCCTTCTAGCATCTTTCTGTTATCCATGCTTATCTCAGGATGCTTCATATCACACTACTTTCACTTTGTTGTTGTACATGTCAGCATTAAATTCCATAACATAAACATAGGCATAGTACAAGCATATAACATCAATTCATGTCCACATGATATTGACCTCATAGATCTGTCAGAGTTACTCTTCCCACTTGATTCCTCATATGGACAAGAAAATATTCATGCTATTCACATGTATAAGAAATAATTCCTCCACAAAAATGATCCTTGAAAACACTGTCATACATTGACATAGATACATATATACAAAAATATATATAATATCTAGTATAAAACTATAATGTTCCATGACGACCGTATCAGTTACAACATACATACATACTTACATGTATACATATATAAACATTAACATAATCATGATCAAAACACAATTTATACATATGATAAGGTCAATTTTAGGAAAACCTCCTTTATTTGTTGATGATACACAACATTGAGAAAAACAGTTCCCAACATAGCCAAGGAATCCAATACCTCATATTCCTTCACTTTACCTTTCGTGTGACCTTTCTCTCGACTATTTTTCCGCTATCCATTTACCTCAATGGAACCAACCAATCCACCTGGTTTTCATATTCTTACCTTCCATGCGTTTATTCATACACTGAGATTCATCCTAGTCTTTCATTACGTATTGGGTACCACAAATATCTCCCCAAACTCCATCAAATTAACCCTTTCCCAACCAATTCCCAAGGCTCAAAACATAAAAGGAAATCACAAGGAACAAACCAGAATAAAATGATGAAAACCAATAGAAATACTACATCGCAACGAAAGTGGCATAGTTATGTACCAACCATTAAAAAAACCATAAATCAAGTGAAAGAATCACAAAAGACTAGAAAAACAAGACTAAAAACATACACCATGACTTAATCCCCATGGTTCCCAATGCTTCTAAAGGAAAGCTCTGTCAGAGCCTTCATCAATATTTGATGAAAATTTCTTTTCCACGCAATCCCCTTGATCATACTGTCATCAACACATAAATGTCAATTCATAAATAAACATAACAACATGCTAGTTATATTACCTTGTTGTGCCAAGCACATCTCCTTCTAAAAAAACATGTAGACATCTCAAGGAGCTCCAATTCTTTGATAAATTTGTCAATAGATGGAAACAATTTGTTATACCTATCGAATACATGTTAACAAATATATCATATATCCTCATAATGTCAGGATAACATCAAGGTTAATAATACTTCTTGTTTCTATGAAAATACCTAATTTGTTTTGAATTAGGGTTTCAAAACATATCCAAAGGAATTCTCACTGAATTCCTTTCTTTTACCTTTACCTTGCAAAAATTGAGTCTTACTATGTATTGACACATCACCCAACTATTAGTTACATAAGAATATCAACTATTACATTTTTATGTTATTACCAAGCATGTTTCCCTGCATCTGCTCACACATGCCAACCACATGTTCCAAATATCAGCACAATCATATCTATCAATTTCAAATCATCATTTACCAAGACTAACAACCGTGTCATAATCAACTAATAGTAAAAATAATAATACTACAACTATCACCTACTACATTAAAGTATATATCAGTTGCCTCAACATATAATGTGTTAGTACAACCAACACTCAAACACCAAATATAGGACATAATCAAACATTCAAGCACCAAGTAGATGACATAAGCATGCTTATACCTTAATATATCTCAGGGGAGGCTATCTTGTCTGCACATTCAATCTAGAATAGGAAGATATAACTTTACAAGATATCACTCAACATAAATAATATCATGATATCCATAATAGTAACTATCTAACATGTTCACATCATAAGCTCATAAAGAATTTTCATTCATGCATAACAATCAAATATGCATAATTAACCTAGATTAGTACAATAAAATATCACAAATATATCGACTCATACATGAATGGAATAGCCATAATCATATGCATAAGCCAATAAAAATAAATATGATATATATAACATCAAGGTCTTAATGGAATGACCCTAATCATCAAGTTACTAGCATACAAAATCAACAAGTTATATATCATGCTCATCAACAACATGTAACCTAATAATCAAGATAACTATCACACAAAAAAACAAGTTAACCTATATCATACTCATCAAAAAAATATAACATAACTAACGTAAAACAACAATAGAAATGCATACCGCCACAGGTTTCTATCATTCATGACTATCTGACACATGTACATATAACCACACTAATAAACTAGCTTCTATAATGTATGTAACCATAACATCAATAGAATGAAAGGAGTACTCATAAACATAACACATATAACAATCCTTAACCTACATACCTACATGCCCAACATCCAAACCTGTATGATGACATGCTCTTGCCTCGATGTCCAATACTGCAACTTGATTTTGATGGTCTGCATATCCTTCTATATCTTAGCCAACACATTGATAACATACCAATATCATCATGATGACCTTATTGCATACAATGACGATATGCACAACTACCTCAATCAACCTAATGAAAACTTGACCATATGCACCCACTTGTCATGTATAACCAATCATGAATGACCAATGCGTGTTCAACATATGACATCACAGAAGAAAGCATGCACGAATAAAACTAAAGAATGACCAATATGTAACCCTAAATGCATGTAAAATATGTAACAATATGTAAGTAAGCATGCATGAAGAATACACAAGCATGAGAAACACATAACCAATCATACACTCATGACCACATGTTGACAACACCACCATCAGATCATCCATGGAAAGATCACTGCCACCATGGCTAACACAAAAGGGATGTAACAAATACATAAATAATAGGAATGAGAAACTCATAAGAAATCAACAAAAGCATGACCGACACACCGCCCATCCATTCTGATGGTTGAACCATGCTATGATACCACTCTATAACACCCTTTTCCGACATCTACCCAAGTAACCGCTCAATTGTGGTTAAAATGTGATGAGAGGCTACTAATATGAGATTAAACCTACTAGATGATATTGAAGAAGTGAAACTGATGAAAACATGAAAAACAAGATTTAGACAGGATCAACAACACCTCCAGGAAGTAACCCAACCTCCCAGATCCTTGAACCCTGAAAGGGGATTTATTTTTGACCAATTAAAGCCTTAGTCACGGGCATGTATGGGCAAGGGAGATACTAGAAACCTATAAACGCATGCATGCTAAGGAAATATAGCGGCTAGGGCCCCAAAAAGATAGTTATGTGCATGAAACTCCAGGATTTGTGCCACCTTTTTAGCCAAGAACTTCAAGAAACTGTATGAGATGATAAATAAGATTACAAAAAGGTATGAAAGCCATCACATCATCAGGATCTCATCTAGACCCCTCTGAACCTTGATAAGCACTTCGTTAAACATGTCACAAACATTTCATCTACAGGTATAAACAACTGATTTACACATAGGTGTCTCTTACTTATCTAAGAATCGCTAATAAGCATTTCTCCCTTAGATCATAAGTTGCAATACAATCTATTTGACCAAAGATACATGGTGTATTCATTTACAAGTAAAAACATGGGGAGAACCATACATAATCACTTATAAATTACATGCTTATAACTCGCATATTAACAAAATAAATAAAATAGATACAACAACAATAGAATCCAAATGATAATCAATACAAATATACATAAATGACCAAAATAATGAATTTATCATTAATGGATGCAAGAACAAACTGGGGATGGGAATACCATGTTCCACCCGACCATAGATTAGCTGAGTCAAATATCTCTTCGTCCAATCATCCCCGTGCCATATTCCAAGAATGAATGTGGGACTCATAACCAACTCCAAAAGAATTAAATAGTCATGGATGCTATCGGAGTTCTCCGCCAACACTGTGAGGAATTTGAGTACCTCCTAGTCTCTCAGGATTTATCGTAACCCACAGTCTGATCCAGGGGCCACTAGTCCCTACATCAAGACCATCTCTCCACACTTTACTGTACATCCCAGCCCAGGACTACTAGGCCCAATAGAGATAAACTCACCTCTTGGATTTGCGATATATCCCACCATTTATCAAAAAGGATTCCTAGTCCTACCTAGGAACACAATATGGATTTACCACAACTGAGATTCTAGCCTATGGGTTACTAGGCTAGAGGCTTTACTGCAGTCGACAATTTGTTTCAGGTACCACTCGGCCATGTGTTTTTCATTTTGTATATCCACGCCACTAAGACTTGAATCCATCATAAAATCCAGCTCAACCGAAGTATGGGAAACGAATCTCATCAAAGCTATACTGAAATGGAAAGGCCAGGCTAAAAACACCATCACACCTTGAAAAACCCATTCCAAGATAGCAAGAAACCACATTAAGTACCATGCATGCTAGATATAGCAAGGAAATGACATATACAAATAAATACCTAAAAATATCTCATTAAAGCTGCTTAATCCTTCTCTTCCTTGCTTGATTTTCTTTTCTTGCTGCAATGCCCTAGTGATGCAAGAAAATTATGTGTGTCCAAGGGTGAGAGAAAGAGAGAATAATGAGAGAGCTCTACAAATGCACTGATGAAAGCTTGAGTAAAATCTTCCCAACTCATCTTTAGAATCCTTTTTATTAATGAGGCCTCTATATTATTCATTTTCCATTATTTTCCTTCATTTCCCTCCTCACAGGAAACCTGTAACCTTTCAACTACCTTTTCTCCTATTTTCCATTGTTTGCATAAATAAAATGCAAATTAATTCCTCATGATTTTCGAAAGCCTTTTCCATTTCCTTTTCAAATTTCCTTTAGCCATAATAATCAAAAGGAACACCTGATAGGATGTTTTTCCCAACATTGAGGTTGGAATAAGTGTCCCATCAACCATGGTTATTATTTTTAACTTTTATTACATGGAATTTTCATCAAGGTTGTTACATGGTGGTCAGGCGCCGAACATTTCAAGCATAAGAAGAAGAGTCATGGAGAATATTTTGGTAGAGAGCTTGTAATTACCTTTTAGGTAGAAAATGTTCTCCAAACCTACATAGGAAATTATCTAGTGGAAAGTTCTTTGGAAGAGCTTTCCAATGATATGCAGAAGTTCTAAAATGTGCTTATGGATCAAAAGGTATCATGTGCTGATGTCCAGGGATTTGGAGACTTGAGAAGGATGAAATATCAGAGCAAGAGACATATCAGAATAACAGAGTCGCCAAGCATATGAGGATGTTCGAGTAGGTCATATCAGAATATCGGGGGGCTGAGTACATTGGGACCCGATATTAGAGAATCATAGAAGGATATATCATATGTCCACGAATATAAGGGATCTAGAGCATGTTGTGTTAGGATATCAGAAGCTGGATGCCTTCGAAATATCAAAGTTCTAAGATATTGGGCATCAGAACATCAGAGTAGGTTAGTACATCAGAAACTTAGAGAAAAAGTATCATCACAACCTCATACCCTTCCAACATATCATAACATTGGAGTAGGAGGATATTTCGGTATCGAAATATTAGGGGCTCAGGATATCATAATATTAGAAGATATTAACCAGATTGTTTTAATAATTTATGATATCCAGTCATCCCCATAGTGTTAAAACTACCGATAAACTATTAAGAGCAGTTAACAAAGGTTTCTACTGCATAACCAAGGACTGGCAGGTCCTCCTCTCTCTCGTTTGGCTGGAAAAATGTGGGAATGATATTGGTTCTGAAAAGCTGCAGCTGAAACTGATAACTCAACATCATTTGGCAAGATGATATGAGACATTGTAGGAAGGTTAAATGTTATTGGGTGGCCTAGTCGGCCAAATTCTGGTGACATGTGTCTCTACTAAGGAGTTTCCACATGGTGGTAAATTACTTCATATTAGAGGTCAGCATATCGGAGGATGAAAACATCGTAACTCCTATGAAAATGGTGTTTGGAATGTTACGATAAAATGGGATTCGAATGTATGTGTTAGAACCTGGTAGTGGAATCTGAAAAGAATCAAGGGCGAGAGCTATAACATAGTGAGATAGACCCTCGATAGGAACCTGAACGCTAGGCACTTGAGTGATATACTCAAAGCCACATACCAAGTCCCATGGTGGAAGAACATAAGAGAAAAATTAAAATAAGGGGGCTAAGATTATCGAAACTGAGTGATATCATAACATTCCTATTCCATTAGTTATGATATGTTGTGTAAACGATATTACAGTACAAAATCATATGGAATATGGTGGAATAAGGAATAAAGGACCACAATTGCGTAGAGGAGTTGGTCTAAGGAATAATAGAGACTGTAAAATATGGATGGGTTAAGGCAACAAGGACCATGACTGCATAGAGGAGTTCGTATGACGAGTAATAGCAATTGTCAATGCTCGTTGGGTTAAGCAAATAAGGACAACGATTTACAAAAAATTATGTTGGGTCTGCCTTGAGTTGAGACAAGCCATATTTGTGCTTAGACGCATGTCTCAGTGAATTACATTAAGATCAATGAACCCATGCCGAAGTAAAATCAGCCCATGTCAAATGATGAATAAGCATGGATAGCCTCAGTGAGAAGGTGATGTTATCACAGAAAGGACTATGCTTGGTTTAAGTGTGCAGGTGGACTAATAATTAATTCTTAGTACGATGAAATAGTCAGGTGCCCATTCTCATGTTTAATGCAGTGGTAGAGACCAATTCATACACAACAAAAGAATGGAAGAGTGATGTTGAGGTACACTTCGGGGATGTGGAAACATGAAATAGTGGAAACATCGAGCGAAGTGTAGCTGATGAACAAAACCAAGGGGATCAGATGAGAAAAATGAGGAAAATGGAAGTAAGGAAAGAGTGAGTTGTGGAGAGAGATTAGGGGTGTGTATGCTCTGCTTTGTGAGAGGCCAAGTGAGCTTATTCTATGAAAAATATATTGAGAGTGACTATGAAGAAGGAAAGAGATACAGAGAGAGTTGGTGTTGCTATGTGAGGAGAGGCTGAAAGTGCCTATGCAGAGGGAAAACTGCAGTGTGAGGTTGTGGTAATAAAGGTCGAGAGAACCCTTGGATAGAAGGGGTCTAGTGTTGAAGGCAGGCGGTGGAGAGTAGAAGTTGAAGAGTTGAATGTATATTGTGAAAGAAAAGGGTTGGGAATAGTTGACAATTGAGTGTGGAGTGTAGGTTGTGGTTAAGTGACTACTATTAAGAAAAATAATAGGCTGCAGCAAGAGTTAGCAGAGGAAAAGAAAAAGATGATATTAGGAAGAATGGTTGCCATATACAGTGAGAATTAGTTCCTTATTGAGTGTGGGCTAGTTATTTGATATAGGAAGTTGGTGCTTCCATCTCTAGTGGGTGTGTAAGAAGGCTTGGGGGTTTCTGCTTCCTGCAAGTTTGTGCTTTCATAAATCCAAGGAGTTGCAAGTTGGTGCTTCACATGGTGCTTCTAGTAAGTTGGACAGGTGGCTACAAATAGAGGGAGTGGGTGCTTCCTGCTAGTGGGTACTAGCAAACAAAAAAAGGGGATTTGGCTCTTCCTATGAGTACTGTCTCACAAAACATATTCATGTAATATAGTAGGTGTTGTTATTTTATATCAATAAAAAAAAAAATCTTTGGTGGGTTTTTCTCGAAACAGATTCCACATAAAACCTTGTTTCTCTTATGTAATATGCTCATGGTGTGTGCTTGTATGTTGATTTCATATTGCTACCATATTATATGTTGTTGATAATTATATGGATGTATGAAAAATTTTGAATAAGAAAATAAACCGACATACATAATAGTTGACGCTTGAGTGTGGAGAGGAGGTTGTGGTTGAGTGACTACTATTAAGGAAAGGAATAGGCTGCAAAAAGAGTTAGCAGAGGAAGAAAAAAGATGATATTAGGCAGAATGGTTGACATATATAGTGAGAATTAGTTCCTTACTGAGTGTGGGCTGGCTCTTTCACATAGGAAGTTGGTGCTTCCATCTCTATTGGGTGTCTAATAAGGCTTTGGGGTTCATGCTTCCTGGAAGTTGTTTCTTGCATAAATCCAAGGAGCTGCGAGTTGGTGCTTCACATGGTGCTTTTGGTAAGTTGGAAAGGTGGCTACAAATAGAGGGAGTAGGTGCTTCCTGCTAGTGGGTAATAGCAAGCAAAATAAGGGGAGTTGGTTCTTCCTTTGAGTACTTTCTGACAAAATAGGCTGATGTAATATAGTAGGTGCTATTAGTTTACATCAATAAAAAAAATACTTTGGTGTTTTTTTCTCGAAAGGGATTCCACCTAAAACCTTGTTTCTCTTATGTGATATGATCACGGTGTGTGCTTGTATGTTCATTTCATATTTTTACCATATTATATGTTGTTGATAATTATATGGATGTATGAAAAATTTTGAATAAGAAAATAAAGTGGCATAAAGAATTTAATAATTATCCCCAATCTTGATTCCCCCCCCCCCTCTCTCTCTCAGTATTAACATTGTTTCCAACAATTGGTATCAGATAAACGTTCTTTCAGGAATAACTTAGTTGCTAGGAGGTAGAGTAAATGGAAACAATGGCCAATCAGTCTTGGCATACATCTGAAGTATTTCCATTCTTAAATTTATCAAAGTACGTATTATGGAAATTGAGAATGGAAGTGTATTTAATGGCATTAAAGGTTGATGTATGACACTCTCTATTGAATGGAGGGAACAATGAGCATAATGAAAAATCCAAGGAAGTCATCAAGAAAGGTTGTGTGAGTCAGATGCCAGCAGATTAAGGAATTGTGAGACAATAAGGGAAATTTTGAACATACTTCAATGTCTATTCGGAGAAGTTAACCACATGGCTAAAGAAGAGACTAAGGAGCCATGTTCTCCTGTAATGAACAAGAACATGAAACATTTTCTACTCTTTATGAATATATATATATATATATATATATATATATATATATATATATATATATATATATATATATATATATATATATTCATATATTAGTTGTAAAGAAGATAGACCTACTTTAGCAGAAATAGAAAATGAGAGATCCTCAAAGGAAGAAGAGATATTCCCAGACTACTCATCCATAGGAGAAAATGAAAATTTCCTTGGTAGTGATGAAAAATGGATAACCCTTAGACCTGTGAGATACTCCATGGACATAGAAATGATCCCATATCTATGTTGTGACTCATCTACCACCTGTAATAGTGAAGAAATGAATCTATATGAAAGGATATGTTTTAGAAAGAATTTTATCTCTTCTCTAAAGGAGATAAAGGATCTATCAAATGAAAATATCAACCAATAGGAAAAAATAGAAATTTATGATCTTGAGAATGAAAGGTTGAGAAAGATACTATTTGATCTAAATTCTCAAAAAGAAGAGGCTAACAAACTCAATGGGAAGTTAACCAGTCTTCTTAGTGAGAAGGAAGCTTACTGTAAGAGACTACACAATGAATTAGTCTCATTGAGACATGTCTTGGAAAATTCAAATAAGGAGTTGTCTCAATACTATAAGCAAGAATGGATCACAAAGGCCCTTGATGAAATGCTCATTTAGAAAAAAAATTCTCTCATCGAGGTTGGTTTGGGTTCTAAAGAAGAAACATGATCCATTAAGGCAAAGGATGAAGGGTCAACTTCACAGATAAAAGGAGTTAAAGGTTCCAACAACAACAAAGGAAATTGTTTTTGGGGAGAATAGTAGTAAAGAAGGTCGAAACATAAAAAGAAACAAAAAAATATCTACCCAACTAAAAGAAAGAGTGCAAGGAAGTAATGAAAATTTTGATGGAAGAAACTTGAACAACCGGTAGAGGTCCTTTCCTCCTCAAGGACAAAGCCTTAAAAAAAAGGGTAATCTCTTCCATTAATTTTTTTTTTTTGGGTATTTTTTTTCTTGCAATAATTGTTAGATGATCTCAATATAATAATGTAAACTTAGGATAAAAATATTTATTAAATTAGAATATTTATTAAATATTCAAGACACTTAGAAATAGAATATTGTTAGCAAAGATAGGACTCTAGAATTGAGTCGTATCTTAGGCTCTAAAATAGGAATAAAGTCAGTAGATTGCATAGAAGATCATTTATTGTAAATGGACACTTGTTATTTTTTCAAGTGGTCCATAACTAAATTAAGTTAGGACATATAGCTTATAAATAGGTTACTTTCCTAATTGCAAATTAGTGGAATTTTACGTTTGTAAACTTTTGCAATTTTTTATGTAATTTATTTTCCATTATCAATAAAATTACGTGTCTAAGGGAACTTCTATATTAATGTTGTATCAGATTCACTAGTAATGTAGATGACGCGAAGATCGAGATTTTATTTATCCAAGATTTTGGAAAATTCTACCAAACAAGTTAATTGGTATACAATCTATTCAACATTTATTAAGGAAAAGAAATTTGATTTTTTTATGAGTATTTATCCATAGATTGTTTAACCTATGTAGTAAGTCTAAGTTATTGGTTTCTTGTGCTCTTTTTAGACTGTGCCTGGTGCCATAATGGCAAAAATATTTCGATTATTGCACAGTTATTAAGAATGATACATTGATTCGTTTAGAAATTTTCTACTTTTTCTAGAACAATTTCAGGTAACGATTATCAATATTTTAACGAAAAAAGGGAAGGATTTTACCCCCGATCTGACAGGTTGAGATAAATTTGTGCGTGTAATTGAATAAGGAAAACGTTTAAACCAAAAAAAAAAAAAATTGTTTTTTTTCAAATGGAATATGTATTCATGGTTGAGGAAGCTATGGTGTCAATCGTCGGGTAATGGCCCAAGAGTGGAGTATTTTTTGGTTGGCTACTTGAACTCCTCAAATTACTGCTCCATTATTTCTCTATCTGCCAAACTAGCGGAGGTAGAAAGTGTTTTCTTGGAGCTTAAACCCTGGCAAAAATCCCTGCCATAAACCACTCTATAGTGACAACACAAATTCTTGTTTATACTGAAAAGATTGTGACATTCCAAATATTGTGTACGGTGGGGAGATTTTGGAGGTGGTATTTGAGTAGTCAAAATGTGGGCATGGAGGACCTATGGTAAGACCTCTAAATAGGTGAATGAATCCCATTCCATGTAGATTTCTGTATTAGTGTGAATTTAGATGGTTTTTTTTTTAAGAAATTTGTAAGGGCATGGAGTGGAAATATTTGTAAAAAATTCCACGGATCATCATCGATTCATAAACCAAGAAGTAATTATATTTAAATGTATTTGAAGAGTTGTGTTGGAGATTGAGTGCACGTAGGAAGGCACTATAGCAAGACGTTCTGGGAGAAGCACATAGTTCTGTGCATTTTTTCATGTTGAAAGAAATTGACTGGAGAAAAGGTGCAGTCATTGGCTCACTTACAAACCTATGAGAGAGTCAAGTAATCGCTCAAACCTGCAACTGTAATTTTGGGCATTACATTTAAAGGAGTAGCAAGCAGAGAAACCTCATGAGGCCAGCGAAAGTGGTGAAGGACTTCCGTGGAGATATTTGTATACTGTGAAAAGTGTGTTGAAGCTCGTGTGCAAGAGAGGTTTGTTGATAAGCCAAAGGCATCGAGTCCTTAATTGCGTTCAAATTTTGTTGTTACCGGTTCTCAAATTTTTGAACGACATTCAAATGATCATCTAAAGTTTTGGACGGCCATCAAGCATAGTCGGTGAGAGTCCAATCGTGCAAAAATAAGTGAAGTAGCTTCTTTAAATAATTTTAAAGCATTTTATATATTTTCATTTGATGCACACATGGAGTGGGTGATAATGAATATTAAAATGTTTCATGAACTTTAATATGTTTAGAGTTAGTGAAGAATAATTTTTTAATATTGGAGTAATAAGGATTTTGTAATTTTGGGAGTAATAAGGAGATTTTATATGTAATTTTTTTATATGGAGAGATAAGAGTGATTTTGTAACTCAAAGTATTTTTTTACTTTGAGGGGGTTATGTATTTATTTTTTTTAATGGAGATTTGTAAGAGCATTTTCATGCGGTCAAATTTTGAAAGGATTTCATTGTAAACATTCAATGAGAAATTGACTAGAGACAAGTGCAAAGCTCAATCATTTTTCTCCTTTTTTAACAACTATACGAGGGTCAAGGCCAAGCCCCGATAGATCATTTTTTTCTTTGCGTGGTGTGTGTCATTTTTTTTTTTTGCATGGTGTTTTTCGTGTGACGAGTTGCTCATTCTTTCTTGTGCTTGATTCCTTTGGTGTGCCGCTTCAATAGTACAATGTCTAAGTTAATTAATCTGTTCTCTAAATCTGATAAGATAGAAGGGGTGAAATCTTATAAGACATGGATACGTCTAATTGAAAGCACTCTCATATATAATGAATTGTGGTATGAAATATGCAATGGCAACATCAAGGCTAATAAACCAACAGATGTAGCTTCAGTTGCAAAATGGGAAGTAAAAAATGCCAAGGCATTAGCTCTTATAAAGGCTTCAGTTAATAATGAAGTGTACATACATATTGAAAATTCCTCAGATGCATGGACTGCTTTACGTACATTCAAATATCTCTTCGATACGAAACCTAAATCAAAGAAGGTTGATCTTCAATTAAAATTGCCTCAACATAAACTAAATGAAGGTGGTGATGTCCTTGAGTATATTTCACGACTTAAAAACATCAAGCAAGAAATAATAAATGTTGGTTTTCAAGATATTGATGAAAGTTTCATGACTACTATTTTAATTGCTAGATTTCCATCATCATATACACATTTTTTGGAAACTTTGCAAGTCACTGGAAAGTTATAGAAGATAAATTTTGATGAATTGAGTGACATGTTAGCCCAACATGTCAGCTAATAGTTCATGAAACCGAGGAAGAGGAAATTTCAATCAAAATCAAGCAGCCCAAAGTCCTGGTTGCAGTCAAAGTAGAGGAAATAATTTCAACAGAGGCTACAATTCAGGCAGGAGAAATTTTCAAGGAAGAGGCAACAATCAAAGGAGAGGATATAATCAAGGCAAAGGAAAAAGTCTAGGCAGAGGACAAACTCATAACAAAGGCCAAAGTAGAGGCAGAGGACAGTATCAAGGCAGAGGATAGTCTCAAAGCAGAGGTAGAAATTTCAGTCAAATTTTTTGCAGGAGATGTAACAAAGTTGGTCATTATGCAGAATATTGTAGAGCTTCTATTGAGAAAATTCCCAAGTTTCATCCAAACTTTGCACAGTTTGCAAATGGTGAAGACGATCCTGATGGTTCCGAATATGTCTTCACAGACACATAATCAACAACTTTACAGGTTTCAAGCTTTCTTAGAAATGATTATGAAGATGCATGGATTATGGATACAGGCGCAACTCAACGCATTAGTTTTGGATGAGTTTTATTTTGGAGTTTCAAAGAATTCCATCTAAATTCAATCTATCTTGTTGATAAAACAAAACATACTCCTTCTGGCAAAGGTGTAGTTAAATTTTTTTTACCAGGCGTTGGAGAAAGAATGATTTCAAATGTATGATATGTCCCAACATTTAAGAAAAAATTGTTATCTTCAGTCATGATTCGACAAGCAGGACATATGGTGATTATGGAAGATGGCTTACTTAAAATTAGCTCAGTCAAACAGAACATGAAAACAATAATGACAAGTTATGAACATGGAAAATTGTTAAGGATGAAAGGGACAGTTATTCCAAGAAATTCTGACTTTGCAGGAGCAACAAGTATAGAAATTTCACCGATCAGATTGTGGCATGTAAGATATAGCCATCTCAATTTTGACATTCTATCTCAGTTACAAAATTAGTGAGTGGTTAAGGGACTTCCAAAATTCAAAAGGGGAAATGCAAAGTGTGAATATCGCATTTTTGGAAAATAACGTCGAGAGACTTTTCCTACAAGTTCATGTCGCACAAACAGGAATTTGGAGTTGGTTCACTGTGATATTTATGGACCCTTACCAACTTCTCTCGGAGGATGCAGATATTTCTTACTCTTTATTTATGATTTTAGCAGGATGACATGGGTATATTTTTTGAAGCAAAAGTCAAAAGCATTTGAAAAGTTCAAAATTTTTCGTCAGCTTATTGAAAATGAAGTAAAGGAGAAGATTGGCACTCTTAGAACTAAAAATGGTGGAGAATTACCTTCAAATGAATTCAAAATGTATTGCATGGATAATGGAATAAAAATGAAATCTTACCAATTTATACACTCCACAGCAAAATGGAGTAGTAGAAAGAATGAATCTTACCTTGTTAGGAATGGCGTGATCTATGTTAACTTTCAAAAAGTTAAGTCCTTTATATTGGGCTGAAGCAATTCTGTTGTGTGACCAGCTCCAAAAATAGAAGAAAAGAGATATCAACGCCTTAGAAATGAGCCACTTCGAGGGGGAAACCTCCAATACATTACATAAATGAACAATTCTTGGATGATACAATTTACAAAACCTCCTTTCTATATATAGGAGTACATGGGGCCATAATGTAATCTTAGTGGGCCACAATGTAATCCTAGATGACCTAACAATAATAATTTAAGGGCATAATAATAACAAAATGGGGGTTACAAGGGTACAATAATAACAATAAGGGGTTCACACTAACAATAATAAGGGACTATACTAGTGATATAGGGACCTAACATGCCCCTCTCCTTCAAAAAAGTGTTGTCCTCAACGCTTGAGTAGCTCCAGATGCTTCTGTATAAAATTCTCATCCTCCCATGTAGAATCTTTAGTGGGTAAGTTCTTCCACTTGATGAGATATTCTGAAATTGATCGATTCCGTAGCTGTTGAGTTCTTGTTTCCATGACCGCTTCAGGTTCCAATATGATTTTTCCTTCCTCATCAAGTTATGGCAATATTGTTTGAACTGGAATATTTTCACCTATAACCTTCTTTAAGCATGAAACATGGAAAACTGGATGTACTCACGAAGAAGAAGGAAGCTCCAATTTGTATGCCATAGTACCAATATTTTGCAACACCTTGTAAGGACCATAGTACTTTGGTGATAGTTTATTATCCTTCTTAGCTTGCTTGAGGGACATTTGTTTGTATGGTTGTAGTCGTAAAAATACCCAATCTCCTACATCAAAACTTCTCTCGCTGCAATGTTGATCTGCCTGTTGTTTCATTCGATTTTGTGCCAAATTCAGGTTATCCTTTAAGAGTTGAAGAACTTCTTGCTGATGCTCGATGTGATCTTCCACTGCTTGAACCTTCAAATTTTCTCTTAAAGATGATGTGATGGATGGTGGATGATATCCATAAATTGCCATAAATGGGGTCATTTTTGCTGCAGTATGGAAGGAAGTGTTATACCACCATTCAACGAGAGGTAACCACTTGACCCATTGTGTTTGTTTATCAGATACAAAACAACGAAGATATCCTTCCAAACATTTATTTACTATCTCGGTTTGACCATCAGATTGAGGATGATAAGATGAGCTATGAGCTAATTGAGTACCCAAACAAGAAAATAACTCCGTCCAAAAATTCCCCGTAAAAATGGGATCTCTGTCGCTCACAATAACCCTTGGGCTTCCATGTAGCTTTTGAATTCTGTCCACAAATGTAGTAGCAACTGTACTTGCTTTAAATGGATGAGATAATGCACAAAAGTGTGCATACTTGGTAAGTCTATCAACTATCACCATGATGACATTCTTTCCTTCGGACTTAGGTAAACCTGTGATAAAATCCATTGAAATCTCCTCCCAACGTTGACTTGGAATGGATAAAGGTTGTAGAAGTCCCGGGGTCTTAATTGTTTCCACTTTATTCTGCTGGCAAACCACACATTCCGCCACAAAATTTTGAATATCAGATTTAAGGCCATCCCAAAAAAATTCTTTCTTCACCCTGTGGTAAGTTTTTAAAAATCCTGAGTGTCCTCCTAAAGGACAAGTGTGCAATTCCAGAAGAATCTTTTGTTTTAGTTGGGAATTCTTACAAAGATATAAGCGATCTTTGTACCATAAGGAGTCATTTTTCCAACTAAATGTATTAGATGTACTAGGATCTTGCTGCAACTTTTGAATGAGTGTCCATACATCTTTGTCCTTCTTCCATTCATCTCTTGCTTCAGCTATCCAATCTGGTTGGATAATAGAAATGGCACAAAGCAATGCTTCCACCTCTTCATTCTTTCTTGAGAGTGCATCTGCAACAACATTAAGCTTTCCTTTTTTGTAGATTATTTAAAAGTCATAACCCAACATCTTTGTGACCCATTTTTGTTGCTCTTCTGATGATAGTCTTTGTTCCAAAAAGTGTTTAAGACTATCATGATCAGTTTTTACCTTGAAGTGTCTTCCCATTAGGTAAGTTCGCCATTTCTTTAGTGCATGTAGTATTGCTAACATTTCCTTCTCATAAATAGGTTTCTGTAAATACTTTCCTTTTATTGGATGACTTTGAAAAGCAATGGTTCTTCCTTCCTGCATTAAAACCGCACCAATTCCATTTCCTCAGGCATCACATTCCACAGTAAATTTTTTTTTTAAGTCTGGCGTAGCTAAGACCGGTGCTAGGAAAATTGCCTCTTTAAGATGTTCAAAGGCCTTAGTTGCTTCAGGAGTCCATGAAAATGCATATTTCTTCAATAATGCTGTTAGAGGTGCTGCTATTCTCTCATAATTCTTAACAAACTTGCGATAATACCCTGTTAACCCAAGAAATCCTCGCAACTGCTTTATGGTTGTGGGGACTTTCCATTCCTTAATGGCTCTAATTTTGTTAGGGTCTACTTTCACCCTCGTGAGATACAATATGACCCAGATATTCCACCTCTTGTACTCCAAATAAACATTTGGATTTTTTTGCATATAATTGTTTCTCCTGCAATAGTTTGAGCACCCTATCAACATGCTCAACATGATCCTTCCAAGACCTGCTGTAGATTAGTATATCATCAAAAAATACTAGCACAAATTTTCTAAGGAAGGGTTTGAAAATGGAATTCATCAACCCTTGAAATGTAGAAGGTGCATTGGTAAGGCCAAAAGGCATGACCAAAAATTCATAATGACCCTAATGAGTTCGAAATGCTGTTTTTGGAATATCTTCAGTCTTCATTCTAATTTGATGATATCCTGAACGAAGATCCAACTTGGTAAAATAAATTGCTCCATGTAATTCATCCAATAATTCATCGATCAAAGGAATGGGAAATTTGTCTTTAATGGTGAGCTTATTGAGCTCCCTATAATCCGGACACATTCGCCATGATCCATCCTTATTGTGTACCAATAATACAGGAGCAGAGAGAGAACTTTGACTAGGTTGAATTATACCTGCCTCTAACATTTCTACAATCATGCATTCAATTTCGTTCTTTTGGAAGTAAGGATATCTATAAGGCCTGATGTTTGGAGGAACACTTCCTGGAATCAAATGAATAGCATGATCATGATCACGAATAGGTGGGAGTCATTTGGAAGTTTCAAACACCTTGGAATGATTGTCCAAGACTTGTTGGAGATCTGCAGAAATAGATGATTTTGATGTCGGAACTTCTAGTGAGCATAATTGTGCAATTACGCCTCGTTGTTCTTTTTTTAGAAGCTTTGTCATGACATTAGAGCTTATTATCCTTCCCGGATTCCCTTCAATACCCCGTAATTCGACTTCCTTTCCTTCTGAAAAAAATTTCAAGAAAAGTTCTTGAAAATTAAAAGCTACCGTCTCCAAAGATTGTAACCATTGTACTCCTAGTACAACATTAGCACCTCCCATAGTAATGGAAAGCATTGGACTAGTCAATACATATTCCCCCATGGTTAGCTTGATATTATGGCATTTCCCAGAGAAATTTATAGTTCCTCCATTTGCAACCATCACTTGACATTCTGGTGCTTGGTATAGGAAACAATTTAATTCCTTGGCTACCTTACAATGAATAAAATTATGGGTGCTACCTGAATCAATCAACACTATTACCTTTTTCTTCTTGATATGTCCTTCTATCTTGAGAGTTTGAGGAATGGTAATTCCTGCCAATGCATTACACGATATGGTCAGACTCATTTCTTCCTCTTCTAGGGTTGGTTCCTGGTGTATATCCTCTTCTTGTTCATTTTCTTCTTCCTCTTCACAATCTATGTAAACTAATTTCTTCTCAGCACACTTATGACCTTTAGTGTATTTGCTATCACAACTGTAGCAAAGCCCTTTTGCTCTTTTTTCTTCCAATTGTTGTGGTGTCAACCTTGTAGGTTGTGGAAATCTATACGTAGCAATACTTCCTTCTTTATAGAATTGAGTGGTAGGCTTCCTTGTCGCCATAATTTTACATTCAACTTTTCTTGCCAACCTGAATGCCTTCTCCAATGAATCAGGTTCCAGAACACAAACTTCATGTTGGATGTTATCCTTTAAAGTGCCTATGAAGAGATCAATCATGTGTTCCTCCTCACTGGAATATCGCTTACCCTTATATTCAATTTTTGGAAGTCCAATGCCTCTACTAAAACCTTTTTTGTTTGAGATTTATCAATTGGCTAAAGAAGGTGTTGCTCTTTGTATCCTCATAATGTGCTATCATTTTCCCTCCTATAAAAATTGCCACCAAGTGACAAATTTTATGGGAGAAAAGCCATTGATACCATACAAATGTATTTTGTTCTAAATGTAAAGTTGCAATGCGTACCTTTTGTGTGTTTTGTACGTTATGGAGATCAAAATATTGCTCCATCCGTAGTATCCATGTTACAGGATCCTTTCCATCAAACTTCCTCATATCCATCTTTGGAATATGGTGGTTCTTCCCGCCAACATTAGAGTTTATGAAATCACAATTAACATTTATTTTTTTCTCATCGTGAGGTTCTTCTACTATCTTTTCACCATTAGGAAACCTTTCTTGTATCAACTTTGTTAAACCTTCCATGTCTTCTTTTAGAAAATTCTTCATGTTTTCCATTTTCTCATCGATCTTAGCTTCCATGTCATCCATCTTAGATTCCATGCCAGCCTCCATGCCATCCATCTTAGCTTCCATGCCTTTCTTCAAACCGTCCATCTTCACTTCCACACCATCCATCTTAGCTTCCATGCCTTTCTTCAAACCGTCCATCTTCACTTCCACGCCTTTCTTCAAAACTTCCATTTCATTTTTTGTTGCTCTTTGCGAGAGTGAAATTTGTTGCACTTGCTCTCGTAATTTTGATAGATCATGTTGCAATTCTTCATCTTCATGAGTCATGGTAGAGCCTTCTGAAGGCTTAATGGGTGTTGAATTCTTTTTAGGTGCCATTTTAGAATCCAATATTGATACCTATTCTACAATATTCCCTTGGAATCAATTCAACTTGATTTTTCAAACAAGACTTATGCAATTCGGAAAAAAAATACACACCTTTAACTTGCTTTGAGGAGCTTGATATTTAAATTTAATTATCTCTATAATTGAAAATCTTCAATATCTGAAATTCAGCCCTGTAGTAGCCCTCTGAAGCTTCTTTCAAATTCCACAGGTCTAATCTAATTTGGATTCTCCAAGACAAAGTTGTGTCCAATCTCCCACAATGACCTAATTTTGGACTGGTTCAGTAGAGCAACTTGTAGGACCTTCCACGTGTCACTGTTTTGTCATTTGTCTCTGAAATTTATATCCAAGAAACTAAAATCTGTGTAATTGCGACCACTTTTTACGGCCCTCAAATCCAATGCTCAGAGAGAGAGTTATTGAACTTTTCCCACGATCACCTCTTTGAGATGAAATTCAGGAGCCTGAAAAAGCACTACCTTCCACAGATCATATCGCCAAAAATATTGCGAACCAAGCTCTGAAATGTTTTGACGAATTTCCTTAGGATTTCAGCTTCGCACCATACGAACTTCAGATTCTGAACCTTCGTAGAAAAAACGTTATAGCACAAATGCCACGATGACCTGTTTAGGAGCCTGAAAAAAGACCTAACTTCCACAGATCATATCTCCGAAAATATTGCGAACCAAGCTTTGAAATTTTTAGACAATATTCCTCAGGATTTTGGCTTCGCACCCTAAAAATTTCAGCTTTTGAAACCTCGTATAAAAAAATTTATAGCGAAAATTCCACGATGACCTATTTGGAGCAGCAAAACCCTAGAATCCAAAGCTCTGATACCAAATGTTGTGTAACCAACTCCAAAAATAGAAGAAAAGAGATATGAATGCCTTAGAAATGAGCCACTTCGAGGGGGCAACCTCCAATACATTACATAAATGAACAATTATTGGATGATACAATTTACAAAACCTCCTTTCTATATATAGGAGTACATGGGGCCATAATGTAATCCTAGTGGGCCACAATGTAATCCTAATAAGGCATAACAATATCAATTTAAAAGGGCCTGATAACAAAAATGGGGTGCAAAGGGTACAATAATAACAAGAAGAGAGCATCGATGACGACCTTAAGGACTATACTAGTGATATAGGGACCTAAAAAATTCATACCACTGTCTACTTCAGAAAAAGATCTCCCATTGCTTCTTTAGATGGAATCACAATTTATGAAGCATGGTTTGGCTTCAAACCTTGGGTTAAACAACTTAGAGTTTTTGGATTATTATGTTATGCCTTAGATTCAAAGGAAAAATGAACTATTCTTGACACACACAGCTTGAAGTGTACAATGATTGGGTATTCTAATGAGAAAAAAGGGTACCGACTTTTGTTGAATGGGAAATTTATTGTAAGTAGAGATGTGATTTTTGATGAAATTCAATGAGAGTAAGAGTGTTGAAGAAGTTGAAACTCTTCTTCAAAATTTAGAAACAAAAAGTGATAAAAGAAACGAAAATATACAAAGTCAACCAAATTCACAAAATTGGTATGAACTTGAGTTTCCTTCATCTAAAAATGATTCATCCAATCCATCTTCTTTAGCAGCACCATCTAGGTATTCTAGCAGTTCATCCAACTCTCCTAGCAGTAGTAGTTCTTTTGACAATAAATCTCTGCCCCCAGAACCTGTGGTTGCTCAAAAAACTTCTGTTTACATCAACCCTCTTTTCAATGATGGTGATTTTTCACAATCTCAAACCAGTGAACATCAATTGCCAAAATGGGCAGTTCAAATTTTGAAAGATGTAAGGCCTAATGAATAGAATAAAATAGGAACAAGGGTATCACAAAGAAACGGAGGAAATTTTTCCTTGATAGAAAATGTTTTTACTGAACCTTCTACTTATCAAGAGGCAGTAAAACATAAAGAATGACAATAGGCTATGGTTGATGAATATTAGGCAGTTCAAGACAATAACACTTGGAAAATTGTTGATTTTCCTCATAATGTTAAACCCATCGGATGCAAATGTGTTTACTAAATTAAGTACAATCAAAATGGTGATATTGACAAGTATAAAACAAGACTTGTTGCTAATGGTTTTGCGCAACAGGTAGGGATATATTATGAGGAAACGTTTGCTCCTACAGCTAAATGGAACACCATCCATCTCACACTTTCCTTAGCATCTCAACAAGGATGGAAAGCTCATCAAATGGATGTAGAAAGTTCTTTCCTCAATGGTGATTTACAAGAAGATGTGTACATGACACAACCACCAAGTTTTGAAATTGAAGGACAGGAACATAAAGTCTGCAAACTAATAAAGGCTTTATATGGGTTAAAACAAGCTCCCTGAGCTTGGTATGCTAAAATGGATGAATACCTTCAGAAAGTTGGTTTTCAATGAAGTGAATCTGATGATATCTTGTATGTACACCAACAAGGTAAAAATATGGTGATTCTGTTTATGTATGTAGATGATTTTATTATCACTGGAAACAATGATGATCACATTGCACAGGTGAAAAAGGAGTTACATGCAGTTTTTAAAATGACAGATTTGGGATTACTTCACTACTATCTTGGAGTTGAAGTATTCCAATGTCCACACCATATTTTAATTTCTCAAAGTAAGTATGCTACATAAATTCTTCAGCGATTTGGAATGCAGGATTACAAGCCTTTTCTTACCCATAAGGAACAAAAATTGAAACTTTCAAAATCTGAAGGGAGGGAAATGGTGGATAGCACTACTTATCGACAGTTGATTGGTAGCCTAATTTATCTGACAACTGCTCGACCATATATTTCTTATGCCATCAATATTCTTTCTCGCTTTATGAAGTAACCATGAGATAGCCACTGGAATGAAACTAAAATATTTCGTCGTTATATCTAAGGAACAAAAGATTTTGGTCTTCTTTACAAAAAGACTAAAATTTTTGTACTTGGTGGATTTTTAGATTCCAACTTTGCTGGCAATATTGATGATAGGGCATCAACCTCGGGTTATTTAATGAACATGGGGTCAGCTGCAGTTTCCTAGAGCTACAAGAAGCAAGCTACAGTGGCAAATTCTTCAGCAGAAGAAGAATAAATATCAACATGGGAAGCAACATGTGAGATTTTTTGGTTGTATAGAGTTTTACAGGGCTTGGGAATTCCTCTAGCAGAAGCAACTTCATTATTCATCGACAACCAGTCAACAATAAAGCTTGCTAAGGATCCAATTTTTCATTCAAGGGAAATGTGGACACCAAGTATCATCATATCAGATCAGTCACTGCAAAGGATGTCATCAAGCCGATTTATTTCCCTTAAGAAGATTAGACCTCCAATATCTTCACCAAACCTCTTGGCAGAATAACATTTACTAAGTTTAGAAATGAACTTGGTGTATGTTGTAATTTATCTTTGGATCATAGGGGGGAATGTTAGATGATCCAAATATAATAATGTAAAGTTAGGATAAAAATATTTATTAAATTAGAATATTTAATAAATATTAGAGACACGTAGAAATAGAATATTGTTAGCAAAGACAAGACTCTAGAACTAAGTCATATCTTAGGGTTTAAAATAGGAATAAAGTTAGTATATTGGATAAAATATCATTTATTGTAAATGGACACTTGTTATTTTTTCAAGTGTTCCATAACTAAATTAAGTTAGTACATATAGCTTATAAATAGATTAGTTTCCTAATTGAAAATTAGTGGAATTTTACGTTCATAAACTCTAGCAATTTTTTATGTAATTTCTTTTCCATTATCAATAAAATTACGTGTCTAAGGATACTTCTGTATTAATAATTTTGTACAAAAAGCCATAGACTATAAAAGGTATGCAAGAAAACGAGATGTGTTGGGTAGGAGCAACCCAAGGATGCATAAAGAGGCTAGGAGAAGGCATGTTGGTTGAGATAGGAGTTCTGAAAAAAACATCATCAAGAAGATTGAATAATTTTCCCTTTACTTAAACCAAACCAAATGCTACGATAGTGGAAAATTTTGGTAGAAGGAAGCACGCTAGAGGGATAGGGAGTCAAAGCATGTATCTAGTGTGATGCAAAGAAATGAATTCAAGTATGTCTTCAATGCTTTGAGTAAAGAGAGAATGCTTAATAATGGAAGTAGAAATCACCAAGGGGCTGATATTTCTTTGAAGAAAAATCAGAGAGGAATTCATAAACATGATTCTCATATTCAATTGAAAAAACCATTTCAAGATGCCTATTGTACTGAGCACAAGCTTCAGGTAAGTAAAGGGTGTAGCAATAACCAAATTAAGATTTTCTTGCAAAGAAATAAAAATGGTAGCGAGTCGGTTTGGGCTAAGGAAAATGAATTGAAGGTGAAGTTTTCTTTGTTAATATGAAGCCAGGAGAGATCCGAATCATGGGAAAAGAAGAATCACGATGGAAATTCTTCTATCAGGACTCAACTATTTAAGGTATGGAAGAATAAGGAAGATGATATACTCATGAGGAGTAGATCCTCTGTATCTCTTCGTTGAAGGAAGAGAATGGCCTCAAGCGAGGAAATATAAATCAAATACATGTAGTTGAAAGGAATGAATGGAAAGATGCATCTGATGGATGAAGGTATAGTCGAGGCTTCTTGCTAATTACAAGAATAAATTGGTTTATTGAATGTATCAACATTGGAAAAGGAGGAGTTCATCCAACATGAAGAATACACAAAAGTATCATATGTTGTAAAAAAGGTGGGTTTTGGTATGTAAATGTGGAATGATGGGAAATATCACAGTCAAGTCAGGTCCATAGGATCAGTTGCCACACAAAGGCAAGAAAGTAGCTGCAGGAGATCATAGAGCATTGTCTTAGGGGAAGATACCATGATAGATTGTAACAGGTAACAATTATGAGCCTCAAAAAGAAATATTTTTGAACAAATTAAGGTTTTTCATCTTGGGTGAAATATCCTTATTTCATTAAAGTTGTGAATTTTATTATGCCTAGCAATCTTGTGTTCATGAAACACAACTAGTGTAACCTTTCAATGTCCTTTAGGCTTTAAATTTGTATTTCCATGGGAATTGATTGTTTGGACTCATGTGGAGTAACCTTGTGTGCAAATGGACATTTATTTCTGAGAATCAATTATTGGAGTTTGCCTAGTGCATTGTTCAAATTATATGTTTTTGGTACAATTGTTATTGTCCAAGCAATGGTCCATACCTTGAGGCCTGATCTCAAGGGGATTATTTTTGACTATATATATGCTTAGGAGAAGTGAGCATGGAATATGAAGCAACAACATACAAGAGGAGCAAGCCGAAATGCATCAACATTGATTGGTATTTGGAGTAGTAGCAATATCATGATCATTTTAATGCATCATTATGAGGAGTATTTAGCTAGTATCCATAAGGTGTTGAAGAAAGGAACCACAAAAAATATGAATTATATGTCCAGGGGGATCATATCACATATGCTCATTTTATGGAGAAACAACAACATCATTCCTAGAAGAGATGTCTGCAAAATAGAATTCTCATCTCAAAAAATAGACCTTGGTCTTGACAACTAGTGATTGCATGAGGTAGAATAAGGAAGCTTGTAGCCATTTTTCGATTGATGTCAAAGGGGTAGAGAATCTCTGGAGAAGCTATGATGGCCCATGCAAAAAAGATAAATTCATTGGTGGCTTATGCTAAGAGAATTCTGAAAGAAACATGCGCAATGACCATCAAAGTGAAGATGAGGATGAGGTGTTGTCATCGATTGCAAAGGGGGAGATTGTTGGAAATTTGGCATTGATGTCAACCAGAAAAGCCTAGATGCTTGTTATAGCAGATATTGGAATTAAATATAAACTATATTACAATGGTTATCCATTGATAGCTGCAGGCTATTGGTAGATAATCACCACAGTAGCAGTCTTATTGGAAATCCATAAAATATGAGTGTATTGGAATTTAATTTCAAATAGAGGAGAATGATGATCCATTGATATCTGTAGGCTTCTAGTAGGGAATCATCATAGTAGCAGGCTTATTAAGAAGCCATAAAATGATGACTATGGTTGTTAGGCACCCAACATTCCAAGCATAAGAAGAAGAGTTAAGGAGTAGAGTGTGTCATAGTGCTTTCAGTCACCTTAGAGGTAAAAAAAGTGCTCCAAGCCTACATTAAACCCTATACAGTGGAAATTTATATTGAAGAGCTTTCCAATGATATGAAGAAGTTCTAAAATGGGCTACTAGATCCAAATATATAGTTGTTGTTGTCCAGGGCTTTGGAGCCTTCAGAAGGATGAATTATTAGTGTAGGACGTTTATCAGAAGAATGGAGTAGATAAGCATATTGAGACCTCAAAATAGGTCATATCAAAATTTCGGTGGTCTGATTACATCAAGGCCTAATATTGGAGTATCACCACAGGCTATATTAAAGGTCGGTGAATATCGGGACATCAGAGCACATTGTGTCAGGATATCGAAAGCTGGAGGTGTTCGGAATATCAAAGGTCCAGCATATTGAACATCAGAACCTTGGAGCATGTTAGCACATCAAAAATTTAGAGCACAGGAAAAATTGAAACCTCAAAGCAAACCAACATATGGAAACATCTGAGGAGAAGGCTTATCAAGTATTCGAATATCGGAGGTGCATGATATCAAAATATAAAAAGATATTAGCAAAAGTGTTTTAAGAAGTTACAATATCTAGTCAACTCGATAGTGTTAAAAGTGTCGATAACTTCTAAGAGACATTAAAAAAGGTTTTTTCTGGACAACCAAGGACAAGCATGTCCTCCTCTCTTTCCTCTCATAGGACACATGGTAGAATGAGATTGGTTTCGAGAAGCTGCAATGGAAACTGATGGCAACATGACATGATAGTATGACATGACACATGGCAGGAAGGCTCAATGTT
The DNA here is from genome assembly GCA_034641835.2 of Pinus albicaulis. Taxonomy (NCBI): domain Eukaryota; kingdom Viridiplantae; phylum Streptophyta; class Pinopsida; order Pinales; family Pinaceae; genus Pinus; species Pinus albicaulis. The sequence goes on along the minus strand of CM076579.1, from coordinate 305,244,445 downwards.
ATTAGGTGGCCTAGTCAGCCAAATATAGGTGACACATGCCTACACTAAGGATTTTCCACATGGTGGTAAATGACGTCATATCTAAGGGTGGCATATCTAAGGATGAAAACATTGTAACTCCTGCGAAAATGTTGTTTGGAATGTTACGATAAAAGGGGCTTTCGATGTATGTGTTGGCACTTGGTAGTGGAACCTCAAAAGAACTAAGGTCGCGAGATATAACACAGTGAGATATACCCTTGATAGGAACCTATAGGCTAAGCACCTAAGTTTTATATTGGCAGCCACAAACCTAGTCCCATGATGGAACAACTAGAGAGAACAAGAGAAAGAAGGGCTCTAAGAGTATCAGAGCTGAGTGATATTGTAACATTCCTCTTTCATGAGTTATGATATGTTGTGGCTTTGGTATAACAGTATAAAGGCATATGGAAAATGGTGGAATAATGAAGAAGGGACCACAATTGCGTAGAGTAATTGGCCTTAGGCGTAATACTGACTGTGAAATATCGTTGGGTTAAGGCAAGGACCAAAATTGTGCAAAGGAGTTAGTCTTAAGAGTAATAAAAATTTTCAAAGATCGATGAGTCAAGGCAATAAAAATCACAATTTACAAAAAAATGATGTTGGGTCTACCTTGAGTAGAGACAAGCCATCTTTGTACTTTGACACACATATCAGTGAATTAAATTATGATCAATGAAAGCATGCCAAAGTGTATTCAAGCTACGTGAAATCATGAATACGCATGGAGAGCCTCAGTGAGAAGGAGATGTGTTCACAGAAAGGAATGTGCGTGGTTGAATTGTGGAGGTAGAATTACAATGAGTTCTCAGTATGATGAAAGAGTCAAGTTTCAATTCTCATGTTTAATGTAGTGGCAGAGACCAAGTCAAATGCAATAGCACAATGGAATAGCAATATTGAGGTACAATCGAGAGGTGTGGAAACAAGAAATAGTGGAAGCATCAAGTGAAGTGTAGCTGAGGAACAAAACCTAGGATCTTAGATGAGAAAAATAAGGAAAATTGAAGGAAAGAGTGAGTTGTGGGAAGAGATAAGGGGTGTGTATGCTCTACTATGTGAGAGGCTAAGTGATCATGTTCTATTGAAATAGGCTGAGAGTGCCTATCCAGAAGGAAATAGACCTGAAGAGAGTTGGTGTTGATATGAGAGGAGAGGCAAAAAGTTCCTATGCAAAGGGTCAAGTACAATGTGAGGCTATGGTAAAAAAGTCAAGCACGGTTATGGATAGAAGAGGCCTAGTGTTTAAGGCAAGTGGTTCATAGTGGAAGGATGAGAGATCAATGTATATTGTAAAAGAAAAGGGTCAAGAATAGTTGGAGCTGGAGTGTGGACATTGGGTTGTGGTTAAGTGATTACTATTAAGTAGAATAGTAGGCTACAACAAGAGTGAGCAGAGGAAATAACATAGCTGATATCGGGTAGAATGGCTGCCATATACAGTGAATATCAGTTCCTTAATAAGTGTGGGTTGGTGCTTGCAAATAGGAATTTGGTGCTTTCATATTTATTGGGTGCTTGAGAAGGCTTTTGGGTTGGTGCTTCTTGCAAGTTGGTGCTTGCAATAAAGCCATGAAGTTTGTGATTCACATGGTGCTTCTATAAATATGGATAGGTTTCTACAAATAGAGGGAGTAGGTGCTTCATTCTAGTGGGTGCTAGCACACAACAAAGACGATTTGGTGCTTCCTGTGAGTTGTGTCTCATACAAAAAATTGATGGAATAGAGTAGGTGCACTTATATTACATCAATAACAACAAAAATATTTGGTGGTTTTTTCACAAGAGGGTCTCCATATAAAACCTCATGTCTCATATGTATTATGCTCATGGTTTGTTGTTATATGCTGATTTCATATTGCTGCCATATTATATGATATTGATGATGATATGGATGGATGAAAAATTTTAATAAGAAAAGGAATTGGAATAAAGAATTTTAAAATTAGCACTAATACTGATTCACCCCCCTCTGAGAAGGAGATAGAAAACATAAGATTAAAACATGAAACATTTAAAACATTAGAAACAACCATGAAATTTAAAACATTAGAGACATGAAAATGTCTTGGCTTCCTAATGTATTTGATCATTTTGTGTCTTTTTCAGATTTCAAAGTTCAATTTTCTTTCATATGTATGTTTGAGGTGCATAAATATTCTTTCTGTAAGTGATGTTCAAAGAAATAATAGAGTATAGCCATAAAACGAAATATGCAAGATTTTCTCATCAAAATTTTTGAAGTAGTGCTTCCAACAATTCATTAGAAAATATCAGTGTATCCTATGCTAAGAAACAAGTAGTTTTATGATCAGATGTTGAATGGATTTATTTTAAGTATATATGCTTTATTCATCATGTTTGTATGTGTTTTTATGTCCCACAATTAAATGTTTATGCTGTTGCATATTATTTAACATTTTTTAAAAATATCTCATTGCTCTAATAATATTATTATGTGGCAGGTTGATCTCCATGGAAAAGCGCCTGCACATTCAAAAGAAAACAAAAAAAAAAATTCACTTTACATTTAATGTGAAATTTTAACTATTTATTTATATAATCAAAATGATAAATTTTATTTTGTTAATATATTTATCCTAAGAAACATGATGATGGTCTTCTTAATGAGAAGGACTTGTCATCCCTGAAAATAGTGGTGAAAATAATAAATTATGTGGTGAAAATGAACAAACAAATTATTGAGTTGATTCAAAATAAGGATGGAAATCTTGTGACCAAGGCTTGGATCATTCAATTAAAAAAAAAACTTCATTCATATGACGTAATAACCATATTTTAAAGTGAGATTTTACTTTTTGCTTTTATGTCAGAAGTTTAATTATAAAAGTTTGTTCTCTAAATTTTACGTTGTTTAATCGAAAAAAAACTATTTTATTTCTTATGTAGAGTTATTTGGAGGAAAATTTCCCTTCGTAGAAGTCATTTGATCCTCAGCTTGGTGTTGGTACTAATGGAATTAATGAGAAAAAATGTGAGCATCTAGCCTACACTCGCACCCAACATATATCTATGAGGTATTTATTCACTACTTCACCTTTGAGTGGTCATGCTTGTAGTACTGACACTAGGTATGCAGCATTGTTTGTGACCAACGAGCACATGATCCCCAAACTAGAAACACATCTAGGATATGGATCAGGTGGTGACAAAGGCGACCCCAGTAATGATGAAATGATTGACTCATTTCCAATAGCATCATGTTTTAAGAGAATGAAGAATATTGAATTCACATTTTTTATGAATGAGTAAGGAATTCCAATAAGAACACCAAAATTTCATGGTTGTTTCTAATATTTTATATTTTTCATGTTATCTATCAGCATAGTGAGGGAGATAATGTTGGCTAATGAGCTAAAACCCTAACTTTCAGAGGCTCCCATATCAAAATATAACAATAATCCTCCTCTTCCAAGGATTATTTAGCATGAAATACTTGATATAAAAATACAAACAGTTTGAGATAGATGTAGAAGTCTATTTGATCTAGGAATACTTGAGGTGACATTGCTCATGGAGGGTTCCTATTTGATAATGGCTTCCCTAATTTGTGTGAAGGTAAACATGGATGCAATTATCATAGCCATTAGAGAACTTTTGAGGACTAAAATAGGCCTCATAAGAAAAATGTACAACCAAAATAAAATCTGTAAGAACAAATAGGTTTCAAGATGATGGTGTCAACCATGGGGGGTGATTCACCATTTTTGGGGTAAAAAAGAAAAAATATAAAAAATAGTAAAATAATAAAACTACATTTCCAATTTGTATTTTCGACTTATCTCCCTAAGGGTTTACTAAAATTTCGAGCAGTAGTACTCGTTGGATGCAAAATTTAATTCATCATCCAATGAGTAACCATGTTGCATATTTTCGATGGACCCTACTACACTAAAAAGGAGAAATGCATAAAAAAAAATTGATTTCAATCAATTTTTAATGTATTTCTCATTTTTCATGTGGTAAGGTCTATCAAAAGTATGCAACATGGGTACTCCTTGGATGTAGAATCAAATTATGCATCCAATGAGTGTTCATGCTCGAAATCTGAGTAAAAACATAGAGAGATAAGTTTAAAATACAAGTTGAAAAAGTAGTTTTTCTTTTTTCCCTCTAAAATTTGATGATGTAATCTAATCTTAGGAGGCCCATTTTAGACCTCAAAATTCCCAAAATTCACCCCAAGTATTTTAACATAATCCTACTTAATAATGTTTCCCTTTATATTTTTTAGGTTCAATGTGGATTAAATTATCATAAGCACATGTTTGGGTATACCTCCGTCTATATTTATGTAATATTTTTATGATTTGTTTGTATGGATCGAAAAATTTTGGTGCTTCATATAAAACGTGAAACATTTAAAACATTAGAAACGACCATGGAATTTGGTGTTCTTATTGGAATTGCTTCCTCATTCACCCAAAATGTGTAGTCAATATTCCTCGTGCTCTTAACAAATTATGCTCTTGGAAACGAGTCCATAACGTCATCATTACTGGGGTCACCTTTTTCACCACCTGCTCTAGATCCTTGACGCATTTCTGGTTCGTGGTCATGTTCTCATTGGTCACGATCAATGGTGCATTCCCAATGTTTGTACTAGGAGCATGACCACTGAAAGGTGGATTAGTGAATAACTACCTGACAGATATATGTTGGGTGTGAGTGCACAATAGATGCTGACATTGTGTCTAATTAATTCGATTAGTAACAACACCAAGTTGAGGATCAAATGACTACTACAAGGGGGAAATTTCGTCCAAATAACTCTACATACGAAAGAAAATATTTTCTTGATAAAATAATGTAAAAGTTAGAAAACAATCTCTTATAAACTTATGACACAAAATAGAAAAGTAAAAGCTCACTTTAAAATATGGTTATTGCCTAGTATGAACAAAGATTTTTTTCCAATTGAATGATCTAAGCCTTGGTTCAGGATTTCCATCCCTATTGTGAATCAACTCCATAATTTCTTTCTTTGTTTTCACCAAACTTTCTTATTGTCACCACAATTTTTGGGGATGACAAGTCTCCTCAATAAGAAGATCATTGTCATGGTTCTCATGATAAATATGTCAAAAAAATAAAAGTTATCATTTTAATTATATAAATAAATAGTTAAAATTTGACATTAAATGTAAAGTGAAATTGTATTGTATTTACTTCTGATGGTGCAGGAACTTTTACATATATATTAACCTACCACATAATAATATAATGAGAGGAATGAAATATTTTTTAAAAATGTTAAAGAATACATAACAGCATAAACATTTAATTGCGGTGCATAAAAACACATAAAAACATGATCAATAAAGCATCTATACATAAAAGGAATCCACTCAACATCCAATAATATAAATACTTGTTTCTTAGCATAGGAGACATCGATATGTTCTAATTAATGGTTGGAAGCACTACTTCAAAATTGTTTAGGAGATAATATTTCATATTTCATTTTATGGTTATACTCTATCATTTCGTTGATCATCAATTGTGGAACTAATATTTAGTCACCTAGGAACATACATATGAAAGAAAATTAAACTTTGAAAACCCCAAAAGCCACAAAATGATCAAATTTTTTAAGAATCAAAGACATTTTCATGCACAAGTAAATTCATACAAGTAGGATGATAAATAAAAATAAAATCATTCATAAGATAATGCAAGTGAAATTATCATGAATTTATAAGGGGGATCTTTTCAAAATGTAACGAATCAATGTTAAAATGCATGATAAAAGCACAAGTATAGCATTCAATAAATATTCTAGATCATCTCCATATGCAAGTCAAAGAGATTTATAAAAATATGATAATCTAAGAAAATACTTTTCAAAGAAAGCATTAACATGAAACTTTGTGAAAATGTTGTAGACCCCAAGTTTGTTGACTTAGACTTTGTTCGGACATCAACAAGACCTTGAAAGGATATATACCCATTTGTTGGAATTTCAATAGATATTAGTTGACATATTGGATCCATCTAATCTTATCAACTAATACAAATTCATTTTATAGGTTAAGTTTAAGAATTAACCCTTTCAACTATTAATGGGGACTAATAGCACATTGAAATTGTTGTCAAGTCTTTAAAATTGTGACCCAACCCAAACATCAATTAGAAAGTATTTTCAAACTATGCATAGGGACTTGGTATAAGTGTAGGTTTTAACTCTGCACAAAAATTATCTGCGTACGAACACTTATAAAATAAAATAAAATATAGCGAGAGAATAAAAAATAAAACATATATACATAGATATTTTCCACTAGATCCCAAAACCGAGACTACTGGCATGATTTTTCATTATATTTGTTTCAATGTTACAACACATATATATACATGGTGAAGCATTCATAAACCTCAATCGATTAACCCTGGATTAGAACATAACTATAGTTCCCTTTACCATATCTACAAAATACCATGAGAAGAAAGCCATCATTCTAGAAAACATGTGAAAACCCATGCACAAAACCATAGGCAGGTCCACCCACCTAATATAAGTTATTAACCTTTTTTAATATGAGCATATTGTTAATATGTAAAATATGAGCTATTAACATTTTTTAATATTTGGCATATTGTTTATATATAAACATTTTTCTTTCCTTATTTCCTAAAACTTTTAATGTTCCATTTCCAAAAATGGTATCATTTCAAAAACCCCATCCCTTTACCTATTTTTAATAAACATGATACAAAATTACTAATCAGATTTCGCACAAAGACTATATAATAGAGATTCAATGTGGTCACCCTTTGCTAATAAATACACTCAATCTCGGATTCAAACTTAGACAAATACATAATAAAATACGAATATAACCATGAACATGGAGACTCAACAGAAATAACACTTCATTTCATCAATATCAATGAACTGAAATATTCTTACAAACATAATGGAAATAAAACTTCTCGGACGATGGTAGCTTATCTCTAAGCAGAGATGTGGAAGCTACATGCCTCTGAAATATTTTAAAATGAGGCACAATGAAATTTTTATCATAGAAAGAATGAGAAACCCTAAACATCCAAAAACATAACCCTAGGAGATGAAGTGCCAAAATATTTTGGGCCTCGTTGTGGTAAGTTGGAACATCAAATCCCTGGGGTCATAACTTTGGCATACAATCTTCATTTGGATATCATAATACCTCATTTAAAAGGTTTGAAAGAGGAGGCCAAAGAAAAAACAACAAATTCGTTTAGGAATTTTTTGGGCTCTCTATTTTCCCTAAAAAATTATAATACTCCCTGAAAACGGCTCTAGAAGTTTAGGACATGAAACACTGCCAAAAATAGTAAATTGTGCTAGAATTAAGGAAACTAAAAATTGAAAGAAACAATGGCAGGGGTCAAAGTGGAATAGGTGGGTAGCCACCAATATCAACTTGGATCAATCCTCCACCCTTATGAAGCAATGGTCCCCATTGTGTTGAGTGCCTCCATGAGATGGGGAAACTTCTAATCAACTTGGTCCCTATTTATCCACTTGCCTTGGTGTAGGAGTTGGAAAGATTTGACAAAACGATGCATTTGGATCTTCTGCTAGTGAGTGTTCTTGATATGCATGTCCATGACCTGATCAATGGTGGAATGTTCCATGTAGTATTTATTTAACTCCATTGGTGTGAGTTTTTCTGCAATAACAGACGTGTCTAGTAATGGTGGAAAATATGGTTGAAGGAAGTCCACATTGAACAGTGGGTGCAGGCCAAAAAACAGTGGAAGGATGAGCTCAAAATTACTGTCCCTTATAGCCTTGGTGATGGTGTATTGCCCATATCATAGTGGCTGAATATTATGGTGGGGTCCAACAAGGCGCTCCTTCTTCAATTGTAGATAAATTGTGTCACTCACGTCAAACTTGTTTGGCACTCGATATTCATCATGTCGCTGCTTGTGCTTAGCATTGGAATTTTCCAATATTTCAATAACCTACTGGCGGATGTGCTGGGTTTTCTCAATGAAGTTGCTAGCCCTATAAATTTCAGAGTAGACCTGGGCTGAAGCTACTTGAGTAAGTACAAATAGTATGGCCACATCAATGGGACATAGGGGCTAGAATCCCAATCCTACTTGAAATGGGTTGTGGCTAGTTGAGCTATGGAGAGCTCTATTTTAGCTGTGTTAGACATAGGGGAGGCTTTTGTCCCATGTGAAAGGATGCTTCGAGCTGTAGATGCGTAGAATGTGTATGATAATCATGTTGATGACCTTTATTTGGCCATTAGTGTGGGGCTGGAAAGTGGTGGACTTAGTGAGCTTGGTGTCCAACATCGACCACATACTTGACCAAAATGTACTTGGGAACCTATTTTACTGATTTGAGATAATGGACTCTCGGATCACAAAGTGTACCCACACTCATTCAAGGAAGAGATTAGCAGTGGATTTTTTTGCAATACTCTTCTTGCAGGCAACCAGAATTGATCTTAAATAATTTGTCGATGACCATCAAAACACAGCTGTTTCGATACTTAGTCGAAGGGAGGACCAAAATGTAATCCATGGGGATGGATTACCAAGGATAAATAGGAGTAGGAAGAGGAGTATATAGGCCTTGCTTCTTTATGTTCAATTTTGAAATGGTTCATTTCGTGCAGGATTTGATGTACTTCCCAAAATACTGTCGATGTTTCAGGAAATAAAAATACATCAATAGCATTGCCACTATTCCAAAGTGTCCGATGACCTAAATGTAGTGTGCCTCCCAAATCATCTTGTCACGCTTGCTTGAAAGAACACAAAGGTGTATTAAGTGACATAAAAGTGTATCCTAGAGGTAAAAAATTGGAACTTTCTTGTCTTCCAGGAGTGTGTGTTATTTTTTCAAAATATGGATTTCTCTTGTACACATGTGGCCACTCTAAAGTCTCATTCCCACAAGAGTTGAGCATAGTGTTCAGTGCCATGACTGGTGGTCAGCTAAGACAATCTGCAACATTATTGGTTCTTCCCTTCTTGTACTTAATGTTAAAGTGGAACTGTTGCAGGTATGTGGACAATTTCTGATAGTGATTTTTCTGCAACTTCCCTTGTGTCTGTATGAACTCCAGGGGTTAGTGGTCTGTATGGATGATCATTTCCTTCCCTAGAATGTACTTCTTCCATTGTTGGTATGCCTACATAATGGAATACATATTTTTCTCATAGGTGGGATACTTTTAGACTGTGTTTGAAAGTGTCTCACTATGATATGACATTAGATGCCTCCGTTGAGTAATAATTACACCAATAGCATAGTCAGAAGCATATGTCTTGATATTAAATGGTTGCTACAAGTCTGGTAATGTGAGCATTGGTGCAAAGAAAAGGCTATGCTTCAACTTAGAAAATTCCTTTTGTTGGGAGTCATACCAAAATACATTTTCTTTCGCTCTACCCTTGGTGACTTAGCTCAAATGTGAAGTGATATAAGAGAACCCCGACATGAACCTGTAGTGGAAATAGGCAAGACCCAGAAAGAAGTGGAGCTCTGTTAGCATGATTGGGTTGTCCAATCTCGAATTATTTGTACCCTTGCTAGGTCCACATGCATGCCCTTCTCATCAATGTTGTACCCTAGATATTGAAAATGTTTCATAACGAAAGTGCATTTATCTAAAACGACACACATCTTGTGTTGTCATAGACTTCAGAGGATTTTTCGAATATGAAAGAGGTGGTCTTCCCAATTGTTGATGAATATCATGATTTCATCCAAATAAATCACCATGAATGAGTTGGTGAAGGGCCACAATATGTGATCCATCAACCTCATGATGGTTTTTTGGGGCATTCATCAACCTGAAAGGCATGAACAACCATTCCAAAATTGCCTCCTTGGATTTGAAGGCAGTATTCCACATATCATACGGTTCAACTGGTACCTGGAGATACCTAGAATTCAAGTCGATCTTGTTGAAATATTTTTCCCCACTGAGATGGTCCAAAATGTCATAAATCCATGGGATTGGATAAATATTATGAACAATGATCTTATTTAGTTCCCTATAGTCAATACAAAGTGTCTAGGTGTCATCCTTCTTCCTTACCAACATGATCAAGCTCCCACAAGGTGATGAAATTGGCCTCGTGTTCTGTTTCTACAACAACTCCTAAATATGCATCATGATTTCATCGTTCTCTAAAATAAAGCGTCGATATATTGGTCCATTAGGCAGCAACAGACCTAGGGTCATATCAATGGGGTTCTTCACCTGATAGTGTAGAAGTACCCCTATGGGTGATGTGCATATGCCCTTGTACTCCTCCACTACATTATCCATCTGCTTCTTCTGTGTGGAGGAGCCCTATCTAGAGGTCATAGCCCCAATATTGTTATTTCCCTGAGGGCCAATCATAAGGGAAACAAATTTCATGAACTGAAAAATGACCTTACTACATTGCCTCACAATGATCAAAGGGATGGTGGTAGGAGGTGCTACCTCTGGTATCTTGTACAAATTATTTCCCAAAGTAAAATTAACAGTGCAAGGTGTAGAATCATACACATGACATCAATTCCATGAGTATGGTTGGCCTAATAATACATCACAAAATTCAAGAGAATAAACATCATAGAATACCTCATCTCTGAAGGGTTTGATGTTTTAGGGAAGGTGGCATTACTGGGTAGTGTGGAGATCTCGTACTTGGTGAAGCCACCCAATGGTGTACAAATGTGGGTGTGTTGTGGTCAGTAGGTCCAAAAACATCATGAATTATGTTGAAATGAGGTTCATTCCTATGGATATTGGTCCTAGAAATAGTGGAACTTGGCTCCATGTTAATAATATGCTTCCATTTGTCATTCCCCTTGTCAAGTTCTGACTCAGATTTAGAGCATGCATATGATTCAGAAGAATTTAGCTCCATCACCAGTGACTTCTTGGCTTGACACTCACTTTCGTTGTGAGCGAGGCTCTTATGGAACTCACACAACTTTCCCATGCCCTTATTTTTCTTCATGGTTTTTTCATTTCTTGCGGCTTTGACGGGTTGTGCTAGGTCACCCCACCTCGGCTTTGTCCTTATTTTTTTGGTATGGAGGAACCTTTCCCTTCCTTCAGATTCATAGATCCAAAGTCTCACTTCATCTCTTTAAATTTTGGCTTGATCTTCTCTGTATATCAGTATGCTGAACCAAGCGAGGAGATTTCGAGGAACTCCATTTCCTTGTGAATGTATATATGAAAATAAATGTGGTACTTAAGTACTAGATGTTTCTCTTAATATTTGATAACCAAAATTGTATGCATTTTATGGAATAGATTCACCAGCTCCTACACATCTTGATCCCTTTGTTGCTGCAGCATGGTCCATTGTATGTACGTTTCCTCATAGCTCCCCACATGTTAATATTGTTCCTTGATGGCATCTAATAAATAATTCCAAGTGTGTTCTACTGAAAAAAGTAAGAGTTATCTCTCGTCTCTCTACTCGCAGTAGGTTTTCTACCAGTCCTTTACATGGGGGGTGACTTTGAGGAGTGGAAAAGTAACCTTTTCCATATTGGAAAACTCATGAATTGAAAAATATGCCTCCAAAAAATTTAACCATTTATATATGACATTTGTATCTACTTGGCCTTCAAATATGTGAATTTCAAAGTTGACTTGTACCTTAAAGAGAGTGGCACCTCCAAAGGGATTGTGAGATGAATATGCACCGCTTGTGGTCATCCACTGAAGGATCTACAAAAAATTGTCCATGATCGCGTTCCTCTATAGTTAAAGGGATTATTAAAGCAATATTTTTAAAGTATATTCGGCTCCCTCATATTTATTTTCTTCGGTCATGGGAGGTCGTTGTGGTTTGCAAGGCTGGTCTTGCAAAGGTTCAACTTGTTCCATCACTAGCTCCTTATACCCTGACCTCATCGGGGACATGCAAATCAAAACGGAGAAAGGTAAGACCGCTATGATACCATTGATACAAACTTAGATAAGACCTCAAAAAAATAAAAATGTAACCATAAACACAGAGATGCAGTAAAAAAACACTTCATTTCATTAATATCAAATAACTAAAATACGCTTATAGACAGAATGGAAATAAAATATCTCGGGCGATGGTATATTATCTCTAAGAAGAGATGTGGTGGCTACATGCCTTTGAACTATGTTACAATGAGGCTCAGTGGCCTTTTTATTATTGATAAAAATGAGAAACTCTAAAAATCCAAAAACCTAACCCTAGGAGATGAAGCGCCAAATGCTTGTGGGTACTGTTGGGGTAAGTTGGAATGTCAACTTCTCAAGGTTGTAACTTTGGAATACAATGTCCATTTTCCTATCATAACACCTAATTTCGAATATCTCTAAGAGGAGTCCAAAAAAAATCCCCAAAAATGGTTTTCGACTATTCCAGTTTCTCCATTTTCCCTAGAAAATCTTTTAGTCCCTCAAAACAGCTCCAAATGTTTAGGACCCGAACAAATGCCAAAAATAGTAAACTATGCTACAATTAAGGAAACTGAAAAAATGAAAGAAAAAATTGTGGGGGTTCATGTGGAATAGGTGGGTGGCCACCAATATCCACGTGGATCAATCTCATCTCAAGGAAAATTAACATAGAAGTCAACAAATCAAGAGTTTTTAAGGCCACTAAAAAGAAATGGCTATTTGAGGAGTACCTTGCCACAGTAACTACTAAGGTCTCTAATCATAGGAATATCCTATGAATCAAGAGGATCATGGACATTTCAATCAAGATGAGTTACATTCTACATAAGAGTGTCACAAGAAAATGTGGTTGATATTACAAAATTACCCTTAAAAATAGAAATATAATGGTTCACTATCCCTGAACCTCAAAATAAAACTGGTTTCTAATCTTGAAATGGAAAATTTCTAGAAAATGTTAGTTCAATGTTTAACTACAATCCTTACTTAGGTGTAAGTCTCCATTGTGTACCTAAAAATAATCATAACTCTATAGTGTTGATCACCATCAGAATATGAATCTTCACAACAAGAGTTTCAAGTGCTTTAGTGACTATTAATGAAATTGGGTATCATTCATCACCATCCTTGGGTTGTACATTTTTCCATTAATTTTGGTCTTCACACAATGCACATCAGTGCAACTGTGATTACATCAACATAACGTTCCACCATAGAGTTTTATCAATCATCCTCCTATCTCACAGAGCATCACTTCCCTATACTAGTTTCATGCATTCCCAATATCATATTCTAGTTCTTGTACATATATGTAAACTGATTAATTTTATAAGGAAAATGTAATTTAATTATGAATAATATATCTTTGGAATTCTTTGTGAAAAATTGTTCTATTATATGCTCACACTACATCTCATCCATCTTCACACATGATTTCCTACATGCATTTGTAGCTTGGGGTTTTATCAAAATTTTTACTTGTCCCAATGGCCTTGACCTAGGTGATACAGTCACCCCAAAGCCATTATATTCTAATATTTGGAACTTTTATCTTTTTAGAAATTTTCAGGTTAATTTATCATTAGACAAGTATAGGACACCCATGAGTTTCCTCGACAAAATAAAAATAAGTGGCTAGTGTTTTAATAACATAAAGTGAGGCATTAACTATATATATATATATATATATATATATATATATATATATATATATATATATATATATATATATATATATATATATATATATATATATTATTTGTATTTATTTTGAAATAGAGACATTAATATGGAAGTTTTCAACAAAAGTGTCATCCAATATCCTCCATCTGTCTTACAGGAAGAGTAAGAGTGACATAGGATATTCCTTACCACCGTTTCAAGTCATATATAGAATGAAATGAAAGTGAATTCATAAATAAGGAACCAAACTTATCATGAATATTGCTTGGTACAAGTAACCCTAGTAAGTTAGGATTGAGAGGAATGGCTTCCAATCATCCGTAACTTTCCTACCAATTTAATTTACCTTTCCATAACATCTTAAATCGATCAGGAGCTTTAATAATCAAAGTGAAGACTGATAGCTCAAGATTACATTTTCAACCAAGGTATACTGGAGAATCATATTCTTTCTTAGGGACTATAATTAACTTCCATTCAAATGTTATGTGAAGATGGAATTTACTGACATGTTTATAATAATCAAAATATTCCCTTTTTTTGTTCTCCTGTTCTCTTAAAAGGAGAAGGAAGATTGCCTCAATCTGTATGCAATCCTCTATGTGGCCCTAAAATCCCTCCAATCCACACCAATTCAGTATTATAATTGTTTCCCTAATTGTCTCTCTATACAACTATTATCTTCAAGCATACGTGATCCTTTTAGAAGCCCTCATTGTGCCCATTATCGACACACCTCTTTAATGTAAGGTCTATTCAAGTAATAACTTTGCCAAAAAATGAATTCAGATTATCATGAATCTAAAAAATATGACTTATGACATGTAATCTAACTAGCATAAAAGCCATTGAATTTGTATACCATGGTCTTTAATGATCCGAGGATAATTACTTCGGGATTTTTCGCAACTAAAGCTCCCATCTATGCTACTACTAATTACCTTAGAAACAAAACACGGCCAAGTAATCATTCAATTGTCGACATACAATGCTACAAGCCATAATGAGTCAACATATAAATGGAATATGAAATTTTCCTGACCAAATTCACTCAAACAAGGCTTTCATATTTACATAAGTGCATTCTTAAAGGAATTGTCAGAGTATCCTCATAGCCATCATGGAAGCGTCTCAAATTAATTTGAGTATAGAAAACGCATAAATTACTTTACCATACCACAAAGCATAAATCATACATAGTTTATGTAAACATAGTGTTTCTGCAAAGGACCAATTAAACATCTTGTTCCACAAATTAATACCCTTGATCCTCGTATACACAAAAAAAAACCATCACTTGTACCTATACGAAGTGATAGGGAAGAAAAAAAGAAGAAGATGATTGCATAGTAACAAGGGAATAGGATGTTTAGAGAAGAGATATTTCTTTATATAACGTTATTTTCAAAATGGTAAATGACTCGACGACAAAAAAGAGAAAAACTAGAAAGGGAGTTCTTGGAAAGGAAAAAATTGGAGAAAGAAGCTCTAACTAAAGAAATAATTGAGAATGAAGGGTTGTAAAAGGAGGCTAAAGAACTAAGGATTCAGAGGAAGAATGGGAGAAAACAAAGAAAGAGGTCAAAGCTATATTGGTTCAATAAGAGGTAAAACCAATATAGGAGTATAAAGAGAAAATAACAAGGAAGAAGAACAATCGAGATTGATAAAATAGGAAGAAAAAATATTTGTAAAGGAAGAAGAGGGAGAAAAAAGAGAGAGGAATATAACATATATCCAAAGCATTCCTTTCCCTTCATAGAGCTCTTTCAACACTCCACAAATTGCAATGATAGGAGACGACTTCCAATTTAGAGATTTTGGATTAGGTGCATTCAACCCTTCCAAATTAGATGAAGTATTTCTTAATTCATTAGTTTATGCCAAGGTAATGGGAAGGATTGTGAAAACATTATTAGAAGAAACTAAAGTTACTAGGAATCCAAACCATTATAGTAACCATAGAAATCCAACTTATGGAAGATACGAAGATACAATCCATAAATTTTGGCATTAGTTATGATATATATATATATATATATATATCACAGATTAGTAGGATTAAAATTCTATAAAAATTAAAAAATATGAAAATGAATTATAATAGGAAAAAAATGGAGAAGGAAGCTCTAAGTAAAGCAATAATACAGAAGGAGGTGCTAGAAAAGGAGGCTAAATAACTAATAAATTATACAAAGATATGTATATCAATGGATTCAATCCGATCAAGAAATGTACTAAAGCTAGATATTGAATCCTTCTACAAATAAATTGCGGAAAATAAACATGGTAACCAACCATAACAAGTAAAGAAAGAAGAAAATCAAACCACAACACATATATTTTCCGAGGGAAATATTTCTACTTAAAACCCCTCTATCTTCTAATGTATATTCACCAATGAATCATGAAACAATTACAATGCACTCTTCTCACAAGAGACTCATGCACTCTCACAATTGTCTCACACTGAGACGGACAAAATTTGGCTAGTACTTAGCCAATTCATAGTCTGTATTGAGCCTATCTTGCTCACACAATTAATGAGGAATGCAATCCCTATTCCTTAGGAATTTCAGCCTTCCGCAACTATGCTAGTATCACAGGAAATCCTGTGATGTTTTAACTGCATCTGGGCAATTTGCTAAAAATAGAACTGATAGTTAACTTCCCTTTAACCTTTGTCTTAACTGGGTCTTCATCAGAAATGACATGCATGCAGCTATTAATAGTATATCATCAATAATTTGATAGATCACTGCATGTGAATTAAATCTAATTTAATTCATTTGACCTCTCACTAGTGCAACAATTAGTTACAACTAGTTAAACTGATTTTAACTCACTTAATTGAGTTAATTGATTCCTCATGCATTAAACTAATGTGATAATTGCAACTTGGAGTAAAAAACTAATAGAATCACTCTACATGCCTCACCAACCATCCTCAACTCAAAATTCATGATCTAACTGAGTCTATCACACTAATTTATCTATTACAAGTGATTATGAGATAAGATTACAATTTATTGTCCAATTTAATTAAGGGAAAATTAAATTAGGTACATTTCCAATTTATTAAATAAATTTAACTCCACACTAATGTATCACTAGGACCCATCAGTACATGACGTGTGGTACCAGACTAGTGTGTGTGCTGTCATGTTGTTTTTGGATGGCAATTTTACTGTTTCTTGTTGCAAATTTCAACACTCCCTCTCAACAAGAAAGGAATCATTCTATCCTAATTCGATACCTTGGAATGTCCTTGCACGTGCACATGAAACTATTTCGTGCAACATACAAATCTTGCATGAAACACTTCTCTAGTGTTTTTCACACATGTAACACTTCTCTAATGTTTCTCTTGCATGCAACACTTCTCTAGTGTTTCTCGCACATGAAAATTTTGTATGCAACACTTTTGAGACTGAATATCCTCCAAACAACTAAATCAGTATAGTTCATCTGTCATCAGATTCTTTTGACTACTGCTAGCTACTGAACATGTCTACTAGACTCTCCGTGCTCCTAAGATCTGCATCCATGCACTCTACAATACTGCCAACTCTGATCTGTGCTCAGTATCCGACACTTGTCACTCTGATTTTTGTATTCCTGAAATTTAACTCTCTTCCCCATATATTTCCTTTATCTCGCTTAACATAGAGGTTAAGACTCTATCTCAGTGTATAGAGTGTAATTATATATATAATTATATTTATTTCTTATCTAACTAGTTACTGAAAGAGAAGAGGGATATATCGCTATTGTGGAGTGACTAAATCTTGTGCCATCATACAATCTTGTTTTCCACTGGTGGTCCAACATATCACATTTTATCAAACTCAACAATGAAAACTCATAATGTTTACCCTTATCAAATTGTAAGGCCCAAAGACAATAAGCATGCTACGTCATGGCTCAAATGATAAGGAGAGGGAGAGGAATGATATATGTCAATTTGGTTTTAAGAGGGTAAGTTTTCAATCATTCAGTCTCAGTGTGAGAATCATGTAAGTAATGTTTCAGTGCACATCGCATCAATCTAGCCGATCCTTCCTGTTACTTCTATATTGTGGGCTCCTCGTAGCCAATTTCAATCCATGAGATACACCATCTCAATGAATCCTGCGCAAATTTCTTCATGGGATTAATTCTGCACATCGCCACACCTCACACATAGAGGTATAGCTGGATGCACTCCCTCTGCCTTTCTGGCTCGAAATTCCCACCTCTTGCAGGTCTCTTCTTGAGTAAACTCTTCCACTCGGTTTCCTATTTTATTCTCCAATTGTTGCTGCTCCACAACCTACTAAGACTGATTCTGAGGTTGCATGTTGAGAGATAATTTCTCCCTCTCAACCAGAAAGCCACTACTAACCTCTTCTTTTCTCCTCAAATATTTGCATGCATCTGGTACCTCAAGTGCTTACAGGTTCTTAACTCACACACACTGTAATTTTCATGTCGTCACAAAATTTTCTAAAAAAGGAGCTTATTTTAAATCAACGATATCTCCCTCATCCGAGCTCCGATTCGACCGATTTTTTTTTATTTTTTTTTATTTTGGGTAGTTTTTTGCAAGGAATCCAAATATGTTATTTTTTTTTGAAAATTTTGAATCAAAATTTTCATATATTCTCTGCAAACTTGCACACCAAAATAATTCCTTCTCTGATACCATGTAGAAATTATACAAACATATGTATATCAATGGATTCAATACGATCAAGCAATGTACTAAATCTAGATACTAAATCCTTCGCCAAATCAATTGCGGAAAATAAACACGATAGAAAATTACAACAAGTAAAGAAAGAAGAAAATCAAACCACAACATAGATATTTTCATAGGGAAAACTTTCTTCTTAAAACCCCTCTATCTTCTATTTTATATTCTCCAAGAAATCATGAAACAATTACAATGCACTCTTCCCACAAGAGTCTCCTGCACTCTCACAACTATCTCACATTGATCCCGACAAAATTGCGTTAGTACTTAGCCAATTCTCAGCCTATATTTAGCCTGATTTGCTCATGCGATTCATGAGGAATGCAATCCCTATTCCTTAGGAATTTTAGCCTTCCTCAACTATGTTATTATCATAGGCAATCATGTGGTGTTTCTACTGCATCCGAGCGGTTTGCTAAAAATACAATTTAGAGTTAACTTCCCTTTAACCAGGTCTTCATCAGAACTGACATGCATGCAACTATTAATACTAAATCATGATTCACTGGACAGATCATTGCATATGAATTTAATCTGATTTAATTAACTTTATCTCTCACTAGTGCAACAATCAGTTACAACTAGTTAAACTGATTTTAACTTAATTGAGTTAACTGATTTCTCATGCATTAAACTAATGCACTAATTATAACTTTGACTCAAAAACTAATAGAATCACTCTACATTCCTCACCAACAACCCTCAACTTGAAATTCATGAGCTAAACGATTATATCACACTCAGTTAACTATTACAAGTGATTATGAGATAAGATTACAATTTATTGTCCAATATAATTAAGGGAAAATTAAATTAGACACATTTCCAATTTATTAAATAAATTAAATTGCACACTAATGTATCACTAGGACCCATCACTACATGACCTGTGGTCCCACACTAGTGTAATTTTGCATCATAAACATGTGCATCTAGCTCCCCAACACTCAACAAATTATGGTTGAAATTAGGTACATGATAAACACCATAGAAATTCTTCACAACCTTTTGTTTGGTTAAGACATGTACAACACACTTTCTTGAAGCGTTGACCTAATGATCAACTCCCAAACCAATAGAGGAACTAAAAGATGTATCAAGATGTTGAAACAAATCACTATGACCAGTCATATGCTTACTACATTCGTTGTCTACCAACCAAACATCCAGAAATAAAACATCTGATGTTTCACATTTAGTGCTTGTGACATTGGCTTTGTTTTTACTTAAAACATATTGTAGTTTCCGACATTCAGACTTAAAATGACCATATTTTTTGCAATAGTGACATTGAAATTTTTATTTATCCATCCACCTATTACCATAGTCAGTTTGAGACTGCTCTGAATGTGTTTGAGTTACCAATGATCTATCATTAGACTGATATTGTCGTCTTCCTTTTCCTCTCCTTCCACGAAAACCTATGCTTATACCTCTATCCATAGAAGCTTTATATTTGAAATGATGCTCTAAAGTACTGACATGTAAATTAATTATTTCTTCATGAGGCAACAAAGAACTTGTTAATTCTTCCACAACCAATTTTGTTAATTCTCTCGACTCAAAAATAGTAACTATCATGTCAAATTTTAAAGGAAAACATCTAAGAACCCTTTCAACAATTCTTTAATCTTCCATTTCTTCACCATTCATCTGAAGCTCGTTGACAACACCCATAAATTTAGTCATCAGATGATCAACTATTTCTGACTCAGTCATTCTAAGGGTTTCAAATTGTGCTATGAGAGTTTGTAGTTTCACTATAATTACTTTTTCATTACCTTGATAAGCAACCTTAAGTATATCCCATATTTATTTATCAGTCTTAGTAGCAATGATTGTAGGAAAAATAGAGTCATCTAACGAATTTAAAATGCAGGACTTCGCTCTACCTTCTTTTTGATTAAGCTCATCAAATTGTTTTCTTTGAGCTGCATTCATTGAAAAAATTATATTTGCATCAGGTTTTGGAAACCCCATTTCTACAGTTTCCCAACAACCTAAACCTTGTAAGCATGTTTTCATTTTAAGAATAAAAAATCATAGCTCTTCCCACTAAATAATTGTGTAGGGATTGCAAATTGAATTTTTGAATCCATGTTTAAAACAATAAGAAATTCGATTCAAAGCTTCAAAAAGGAACACCAGCTCTTTAAAAAATTCAAAAAAATACAATACTCTCTTTTCCCCTCTATGAAGTAAAATACAAAACAATATTCCCTAGTTCTACGCATTCATAAAAGAAGCACAAAATCCTTTCCTCTCAGTTTCACAACATTTTCAACAGTTTTGAAAATGATTTTTTTTGTTGAAACTAAACCACACTCGTATATTTACAAAATAAAAATATGTATACATATGTTGCATACAACATTCCCTACATCAAATCAAATTTACAGTCTTCTGATTGCAAGTGAATCACAATAGGTCTTGCCACACCTGAAGCTCAGCAAGTGGTGCAACATCAATCCGCTTATCCCGTCAATATTAGGTGGATACCAACTAGGTGGTGGAACTGTTTCAAGAGTAAGATCTTGGAATTAGCATACTCCAAGAAAAAAAACATTTTTTTCAAATCTTCAAAACTCCTCTCTTGCAAGATGGTAGAGCCGCTCATGCAGCAGTAACAATAAAAAAAAATGGGCAGCTATAACCCTTCAATGACTCTGCAATGATATATGCACCTCTCCGGTCAAAGGCCTCCTCACGATGGTCTAGAAGCGACCAAAATTCAACACAAAGCATAGTCCAAATAATGGAGGAAAATGATTCTCCTTGGCTCCAATATCATGACAAAAGAAGGCAACATAGCAGAGAGAAACAAATTACGAAGAGCACACAAATTATTTTATTATGGATATATATATATATATATATATATATATATATATATATATATATATATATATATATATATATATATATATATATATCTGTGTGTGTGTGTGCACATATGGTTAGTTACAAAAATAGTTTTACCAATTACTAACTAATTCTAAACTAATGATAATTATTTAACAACATCAAAGATCAAGCACTAGTTTCGAGAAACAGATTGTCTTAAATTTCTCAGAGAGGAAAGAATCAAGTCACAACAACATTAGTAACCAAATTTCAGGCACAACTAATTCTCCATTCTGAAGCCAGCGAAACACTATGGCTTGAATCATGATATGTGATTGAGCTAGACTTTGAGAGGTCCATGTGCTCCCTCTCACCCTATTTTGTTAAGCTTTTCTTGTTTACATTATGAGTACTTCCCCTTACATATATAAGCCCCCTATAGAAAAGGAAAACCAAGTTAAATTACTCTAAACAATCTTTATGAATACATTGAATCTTTCAACAAACTAAGAGAAAACAAGTAAAACCAATTTAAAATAAAATTAATGACATTGCCTGAAAAGAATAACATACTGATAGAAAATAGAATAACCTCGCTTCAGAATGAACTCGAAGGAATGAAAGGTGGGATTCAAGAAATATAACATAGTAAAAGATAAATTATTGAAGAAAATGATGCCGTGAAAAGAGAGATTAAAATTATAAAAAAATAACTAAATAGTAACCCAGCCTTAAATAACACAGAGAGTGAATTAGATATTAATCCCATAAAAAAGGAAATTAACAAATTTATGGAGCTCAAACACGAACACCATAAAATATCCTTATACCTTATAATTCATGGTAGAGAAGAACAAAAAAATGAGGACACATTAGAAATACTAAAAGAACTATTGAAAATAAAATCTCAAATTCAAACAACTTAGATCACGGAAGAAATCAAGGTAGGAAAGTTACTTGAGAATAAACATGGAGTAATCTCTATTAAGGTAAGTTGAAATGGCGAAAAACTAGATATACTAAAGAAATCCCTGAGCGTAAAAGGAACCAAAATCTTTATAAATGAATATCTGATTCTAGAAGACCAAGTTGAACTTAGGAAAAAATTCCAAAAGGACAAGGAGGCAAGAAAACAAGGGAAATGGGTTATCATTAGGAATAGGAAAGATATTATTTGAGATAGAGTGGAAAATATGAATGATAAATAGGTATTAGGATCACTCGGGGTCCTCTTCTAGAACTATCATGGCTTTCCATGGCATAAAGGTCTTGTTTTAAGGTAGGTCCCTAGTGATATTGACCTTATTTTTCTAGTTGAAACTTGGGAGCATTACGAAACTAGGGTTCCTCAACTTGACAGATTCATTCTCTGGTCTGTAGGGAATAATAAATCCTCCCAAAGGGGGATTGGTGGCATATCCTTTTATATTAACAACATTGTTTCTTCTCAAACCCATATTCATACTACCGATCCCTTACATTAGTACATTTGGATCGATATATGTGATTCTTCCTCTAATAGGATTTTTCTTGCAATCTGCTATTTCGCTCCTATAAACTCTACCTCCTATAAGAAAAAAAAATAGATAAGAATTTTCCTTTCACTACCTTATAAAACGACATCCAAAACCCAAGGAATGAAGGTAATATCATTTTTCTTGGGGACATCAATGCTAGAACTGATACCAACAGAGATACTATGTTAATTAACCACTATAACCCTGACTCCTTCTGACTAGATGAAGATGACGTCTTAGCTACTAGATTCAAGAGAACCTCTAAAGACAAAACTGAGAACTTATTTGGCACTGAGATACTCAATCTTTATAGTTCCCATGACCTTATTATATGTAATGGTATTATAAAGTGGCCTTCCTCTAGACAGATAGCGTATTTATATGGGTTAGGCAGTAGTGTTATGTACCATGTGATTTTGGACACCCATGTCCTTAACCATATTACCAACTTTGAGATTTTTTACGATTTCAAGCTTGAATCACCATAGGGATTTATCTTTAACACTCAATATAGTTATGTATAAAATCCACATGCAAGATACCAGTGAAAGCCAAAGACACATTCATTTCAATCAGAGTAATATAGACCTTTTATTAAAGGCATTAAATATGGATTTAATTTCCCTGACTCATAATAACAATATTGATAAAAATTATCACAATTTTAATATTACCCTTTCCACTACAATTAACAGGTTCTCTACTGAGGTTTCATATAAGAATATTAACAAAAGTTCCATCCCTTGGTATGAAAAGGACTGTAAAAGTGTGAGGAAAAATATCGTGATGCTCCTAATGAAACCATAAATCTCTGAAATATTAGTATATAAAAATCCCTCATTGAATAGAATAAATGGTCATATATTAATAACATACAAGAACATATTATTCACCTTTCTAAAGTTGCACCCATAAAATTTTGGCGGAATGTGTTTGTTCATAAATCTAAAGATAATCATTTGATCCCCTTAGAAATGTGGGAAATCTATCTCAAGAATTTTTATTACTCCCTGCACACCATGGAAAAATTCCTTAGCACTCCTATTACAAAATATATCTTTTCTCTTTACGACATTGAGTCTAGGATAAATAGGCTCGCTAGTGCGAAAGCTAAAGATATTGAAGGATATCAAGATGAGATCTTAAAGCTGGGAATATTTATCCTCATTCCCCATCTCAAGAAGATTCTCAATTTTCATTTAAATAATGGCTTCCCTAAGCCTTGGATGCAAAGCCATATGGTTCCTATATCTAAAAATGGGGACAAAATTGTTCCCTCTAATTACAGGACCATTATGATTAGCCACATCTTAGATAAGATTTATGGTCTCATTTTGGAAAATAATATTATTCATTCGCTTGAAATGTCACAATAGTAAAGATAATATAGTTTTTTGCCTTGTGGACTTTAGAAAAACCTTTGACACTATTACGTGTGATAAGCTTTGGAAAATACTTGATGAGATCATGATTCCTCTTGAGTTGAAGATTGTTGCTATTTGCCTCTATGAGATGGTTGTTTCCAAGCTTAAAACCAATGAAGGGTAGCCTAAAGATATTAAATGCAATATGAGGGTTAAGAAAGGGTGTCCCCTTTCCCCTACACATTTTTTTATTTACATTGATAAGCTACAAGAGTGTTTGGAAATAATGGGGTGCAAGGGAACTGAGCTTACTAGTATTCTCATTACCCTTCTCCTCTACACCGATCATATTATTCTTCTTGTTAGAAGCCATGAGGAATTGAACAATCAACTTAAGTATGTCCATGAATATTTCTCCAATATGGGTATGAGAGTTAATACTTACAAGACTAAAATAATGAAAATTAAATCTAGAAAGATCACCCATCGAAATTTCATCTATGATAACAATTTCTTGGAATAGCTGTTTTATTATAAATATTTGGGTATTGGAATTCTTTATCAGCTCAATTGGAACTAAAACATTGAGAAAAGGATTATTGGAGATTAGAAATATTATTATGTGCTTGAAAACAATTGTAAGGTTTTCGATCTTTGTATTTAGAGTAAAAAAAGGTTTCTCTTTGATACCCTCGTCACCCCTATTCTCCTATATTGTTGTGAAGTGTGGGGTTGTTGAATATCCAGAGAGTCATGGAAAAATATTGAGATTATTCCAAATAAATTCATAACCTACAATTTTTAAATCAAGGGAAATACCCCTTATCCTATCTTCCTGATTGAATCTAGCCTCTCCCCTATTGAAATCAGGACTATGTTTAAATACCTAATGTATCAGAAGAATATTTACAACATAGAATCCAAGAGGCTTCATAAAATTTCTTCTAACTTTAGTCAAAACCCCCACCTTTGCCTCAAGTGTGGGCAGAATAAGGATGCTGAGTCTTGGGTCAACCACTGGGGGTAAATGAGGAGATCATACCGAGCAGCAAGGATAGTGTGAAAGACCCTATCACCCACAAATTTAAGCATAAGTTATGGTATTAAATGGAGATGGAGGGTAAGGAAGCTAAGATATTATAAGGAGGTGATCAACCTCACCCTTGACAACCAGATTATCTTTATGTTTTGACCACCTCAAAGAAAAAGATGAACATCACTAAGATTAGAACTAATTCTCATGAGCTTTGAAGTGAAATTGGGTGGTGGTCTACTCCCAAAAGTCCATGGGATGATACAATTTGTCAGATTTGCGATACTAATATAATGAAGGATGAAAAAAACATTCTTTTAGATTTTATCTCCCTTACTCACATGCGCTCTCATTTCTTTAAAATCTGTCACACTTCCAATCTTCTTGACTTATTAAGTCAACCCAGCTATAGTGATCTTAGTGCACTTATTTCCCTCCTTTTGTAGCAGAGAAATAAGATTTTAAAGAATTCAATTAGATTCTTCTTTTTAAGGTCTGATAGACCACATTTGTCTTAGTGGACATTAATCATCATTATCATCATCATTATTAGTTCTGAAAGATTATAAATTAGTTATTATTAATATTTTTAAATTTTGATTTATTCTTATTTCATATTAATTTTCAATGTATTTTTAAAATTATTATTATTCATTTTTCAATTGGAAATTTGATCAAATATAAATTACAATTATTATTTTTAATTAATTTGATCTGACATAAGTTCTTTAAATATTAATTTGGTCAAATAATTGTTTCACTTATTAATAAATTTAATAATTTTGATATTTGACTTTGAACAAATTTATTCTCTACACATTAATCCAACTGATACTTTGTACCCATAATTTTATAAAGAAAAGGATCTTTAACTCTCGTTTACTTGCAAAATATCTTTGGTCTGTGATGACGAATGGAGTAACCATACAAAATTTTTGATGGATAAAAAAATTACACAATTTACATTGAGAAATATCCAACAATAATATCAATAATCATGGAATTATCTGATCATTTAAAAATGTTGACAAACTTTCTTACATTACGCCTACACATCTCCCATAAAATGGGTTGTAGAGCACCTCTCCGCACAATTAATTTATCTCTTTTTAAGGATGATAGTAAATTATATTAAGTCATGTGGTCATCTAAATATTTAACATATATAAAATTAATGATGTTATGAACCATGTAGTGTCACCACTTATTGTAATTGCTTGCAGTGTCCTACTAGCATTTTGAAATTTACTACAACTACTATAATGACATGTATACACTTGCAATGGAGACTAATGCATTTTGAAAGTTTTTTTTGGAGTTGTGAAGAAAAATGAAACCTTACAATGATGCCATATAGGTAATATAGATGATGATCATCTTGATGATTATTATCGTATGGAGCAAGTAAAGTGGATGACAAATTTTCCTGGGCGTATTTAGTGGCGACAACCTGACTATGACATATTTAGTAATGGCAACCTAAATCTAGTGATGGGAAAGAGAAAGCACAGAAGGAATAAAGGGTAGATAATTTGGGAAGTTGAGTTCGACATTGGGGCCTCTTAGGAAATTCAATGCAACATCATAAGGGAGGGCGGCTTGCTTCAATGTTTTATAGGAGTCGAGCTATATATTTTCGATGGGTTTGGGCATCCAGATTTATGACCTCCAACTCCCCCATTTTCACATTCAGACTCCCTTAAAGTGGTGTAATTTTTTTCCGAGACCTTTGTCTAGTGGAGACCGATGACCGTGAATGATGTTCTCGGCAATGTTTATTGATATTTGGGGATTCAATGCCAACATTGGCTAATGGAAGGAAAAAAATAAATCACAATATAAGATTGAAGGTGGAGGCATAGAGCATGGAAATCACTCAACTGCAAATTTCAAACCAAATGAAAATATGTTCTGTTGAGGATTTTCTATGTGTATGTGAGTATTTATATGTATTATTGAAGCATGTATGGTTGTCATCTCTCAAAGAAATGCAAAAGAGGGAGTGTTCCAGTGATATATTGAAAATGTGAGACTTTTCTCCATGTACGTTGGGAGACAACGACTCATTTCATGATGTGTGATGTTGATGTATATAAAGGACAAGTCCAAATTCTGCATATGCACCACCTGTCGGCCACTACTATTGACAAGAAAACTCATTTTCTAACGTGTGACATCAATGTATCTAAAGCATAATCTAAACATACATTTTTTTTCCTTTTTTAAGTCCACATTGGCTCACCCCTTCTGTGAAACTTTGAAAAAGTTTTTAAATTGTATATTGTTTTTTGAAATTGTTTAATTTTAATGTATTAGAGGTTTTTGTATTATTTTTTTTACATAACATTTTTTATTTATTTAAATTTTTAATCTACCACAATTAATAAATTAATCTAGACTATCTTAATTATGGATCTACTAAGTTATTAGAGGGGTCAAATCTCTTTTCAGCTTAAAATTTTTTTTCATATCCGAATATTTGATCTCTCTTGGAGCTTAGTATATCTATATTTGAGATGTGTAACATACCTCCACAAAATTTATTTTTCTCTATTATTATCTTAGTATTATATTTTCATTTATCTCTGCTTCATGATTTTCTTTTCTATGAAGACAAACCTTTTTATTCAGGTACTATGCTGAAAGGTATTTATACCATATTTGTATAACAAGGAGTCTAGATGCTTACTCCTTTTATATTTATAAAATCTAAATTTTAATTATTAAACTATGTCCAAGACCAAAAACTAAAATTTAAATAAATCAAAATGAAATGAATGAACCTTAGTTCTTCAAAATGAAGATACCCATTGGTTCGTTTTAACTCAGATCGATTCATTTACTTTGCATCGAAGACATTATTGTCCTCATAAGTCATTATATGATTGTTTTACGTGCTAACTTTACCTCAAGGTTGGATTTAATTTTCGTTGGGATTATACTTTTATATAAGCACCGATCTAAGAACTTTCAGAGGATTTGATATTTTGAATCTATTTTATATGTTATTATTGGGATTTTGCATCCACAGTCCTGGCATACATCCAAACTGATGGTTTAATGGTGACTTGCAACTTACGCCTAGAATCATACGTTGATTTGATAAATTGTTTCATGAGATTCTACCACGCAGACCTCGAGTTTGGTATCCATGTTATTGATATTTTTTTGCAGTGTATACATTACATATCATAAATTTTCAACTACAACTCTAGGGTTTTAGTACCTCGCAATTTAATTTCGTATTAATCGCTCTGATTACAATTACGATTTTCCTCCGGATTTGCAATAATGTTCTTGTTCACCAACCCCCTCGATCGACTCGAACAGTAGAATGAACTCTCGTTGGTGGGGCATCTGTCGCCACATGTAGGGTGGAGATGGTAAACGGATTAGGTTTATTTGAAACGCACTCTTCATCACAAAGCTTCATTTCTCTTGTTCATTTCTGAACCCTCTATGAGGTCGTCTCTGCAACTAAAATGGTTTCTCAGCCGTGAAAGCGTTTCAATCTCTCCAACGAAGTTTCTTCACGCTGGCTTCCGGTATTCTTCAATTCCTTCTATCTAATTCCTAGTGTTAATCGAATGGCTCATGGTTTTTTTAATTATAATACAACTGCATATGCTCTATGAGTTACCAATTTATTTGAAAAATCTCTAGTTACTCTCGGTTCCTCTTTTTGTTTCAGTAAGGCTTATAAGTGTATGCTAGTATACTCTGGTTTAAAATTTTCTAGCTTTATTTTCTTTCCATTTATCATTTTTAGTTTAGGTTGTAACGATTTTAGTCTTGGATTCGTTACTCTCCAGTGATATAAAATTTTATGCCTCTTCTTTCTCCATACGCTATGAGCTATTGCATTGACGGTTGCGATGCCAACCCACCATATCGATGGGATATGCGCTTAAGGTTTCAATCCTTTCACACCATCCTCTCCACCGAATCAGAATAAGCCCAGTTACCAAGTCATATTTTTGAGATCGATAGTTATAGCTTCCATATGATATTTATTTATGGCTTTGATTTGTAACGCTGATGTTTTTCTTTCGTATACTGATATACTGTTCCTTTTTATTGTACCCAATAGGTAGCCTATCTTCTATGTTTTGTCTTCTACAGGTACTATATTTTTCTCTTCAGTAAAATCCGATAAGATTTTTCTTCTGTTTAATTTTCATTCTAACTAATCCTTCTCTTGATTTTATCCTCAGGTAATTCCTTGGCTTAATTCTTGTGTCCTTCATTCTTTCCAGCCATTCGAATGATCCTACTAAGTGATTTATATAAGGTTACAGGTCGGTATACCAGCGATCGGTAGTCGATATTCATTTTAGCGTCACCTACTCAATTTACATTGAGAACTACTCTAGCTCGACGATTTAAATTTTTGGTTTTTTCTTTTATGTAGATGGAAAGGTGATTCTCCATCGGGACTGTTAATATAATATTGTTGTAAAACCCTAAAACTTCATACTTTCTGGTACTCGGTGGTCGCATACTCTTAATAATTTCTCGGTATACTGTTTCGAATTCTTTATTTTCATTATGCAGTAATTCACAGAGTTTGTGAGAAGGAAAAAGTGATTTCAGCAACATTGGAATATTACAGTTGCTCGATATATATGTTTTCTCCCTTTTTTTCTTATCTATTAATTTGGGATTAAAAGGGTTCCGACTCTAATGGAATGAATGGAATTATCGTGTCGTGGTTACTCTTAAGACAAATTTTGAGTTAATCGTTTCAGTAACCCTCACTCTTATTTTCCTCAAAATAATTTATAGGGAAGTCTGTGATTTTAATTCTGCTTCTAATAAATTTATAAAATATAGCTTTCTGTACTTTTAAATCTCACATTAGTCAACAAATTTTGAAATTACTATTAAGAAGAATAGATCTACTTACTGGTTATGGTTTGCTTCAACATATATATATTTTTTTCTGAATACCACTGTCTATAACTAAGTACCGCTGTATGTATTTAACCCTCAACTTAACTCTTTATAGTTTACAAGGTTATCTCCATAAAAGGGTTTAATAACTGGCATGATTCTTCCATTGCATGCAATAATTCTTATTCTCATCTATTTCTTCCTTCAAAAATGTATATGCATATTTTTATAATTTGGTGTATTACAATGGATGGAGTTAATAGAACCAACAATATAGAGTAGTAGATCTATTGCAAATTTTTCTAATACTTATTTTGGTAGGAGGAAGTTTTCCTGGCAGATTTGCATTTTAGTTTACTTGTACTAACTTAGATTTTCCTGTATTTTTTTCACAGAATATTTACTCCTGGTTGAACGTACAGATTTTTTGAAGATAGATATTTTCTTACTTCTGGATTACATTACTCCTTACATGTGTACACAAAGTTTAAATTAGTATAGCAGTTCACTATCAATAGCAAAATTATATTTTTCTGTTCATATGATTATGCATTATAGAAACATATTAAAGTTACACTATACTCATTCTAGAGAATTATTTTAATATCTCCAGATTTAAACCAGACCATGGTTTAGAGATTCTGGCTGATAGTATTCCCTAGGATCTATTCTTACTACTATACAGAAATGTAGAAGATTTACTTCTTCTATTTAATTATGTTAAATGTAAGGAACAACAGATCTCAAAATTTTAATTCAAAATAATGGATACAGCATATAGCATAAAATTTATCCAACAATCTCTATTTTAAACATTCATAAAATTTGTAAGCATACCACTTCTGTAGATGACCTGTCCTCCCAACCTTAGAGTTCTTCTGTCTCAAGAACTCACCCCCTAGCTGAGATCCTCTCCCTGAACAGACCAACCTATAATCTGTTCAGGAGGAGCTTATTTAAGCCTTTGCTCCCCAAAGCCTGTTTCTAATTTTGTGTCCAGAATATCAAGATGCTTTTCTTCTTGTTTGCCTAGGCTTCCCTTATTTAGGGATTTTTAAAGCTGCTTTCTGCTTTTCACAGCTTTTTACCTCTTCCCAACTACTCTCCACCTCATTGGGGAAACTAGATTTTCCTGAAAATTTAATTTGGAAATAAATTCTTTCAAGGATTTTTGAAATATTTTTGGGGAAAGTATTTCCCTCTATCCATCCTCATGGACTTAGCAAGTGATCTCACAATTCTCATTTGGTCAATCTGCACAACATTATTTTATTTTATTTCTATAATAAAATATTTAATTACATCCACAAAATACTTATCCATTGGGGTCCACTCCCCTTTGGATTAAAGTTCAAATGTCTAACTTTGAAAAAAAAAAACATAAACTAGGGGTGTTACATATTCCCCCTCTGAAAGCAAACACCATCCTTGGTGTTGATAACTAATTACTAGAGTTCATTTTTCAAACAAAAATGGATATTTTTCCATCATCTCAACTTCTCTTTCCCAGGTAGCTTCTTCAGTAATAAAGTGCTTCCACTGCACCTTTACTCTTGCTACCGTTCGATTCCTCAATTCAATTTCTTCCCGCTCCAATATTTGAAGTGGCTCTGGAAGGAACTCCCCTTCTGGTTCCACCTGTATCACATTCCAATCAACAATGTGAGAAGCATCATGTACATATATTTTTAATAATGAAACATGAAACACATCATGAAATTTAAAATGGAGTGGTAAGGCCAGCTTATAAGCCACTGGTCCCACCCTTTCTAACACTTCAAAAGGCCCACAATATCTAGAAGCCAATTTTTCACAACTTCCAGCATAAAGTGTACTCTTTTTCGGTTTAATACAGAAATACACATGCTCCCCACTTTGAATTCTCGATGTACTCTCTTCTTATCAGCATAGTTTTTATGTCGATCTTGTTCTGTCTTGATGTTTCTTTGTATTTTTTTAAAAATTCTTTCCATCTCTTGTAAAGCATCTGGTCCCAACATTAGCTTATCGTCAGGTTGGCTCCAACTCAAGGGAGTACGAAATTTCCTTCCATAGATTTCTTCAAACAGACTCATTTTGATAGAGGATTTATAGCTGTTATTATAGGCAAATTCAGCTAAGTGCAAGTAGTCTTCCCATTTTGATGGTCTATCCATCACATACATTATCAGCATATCCTCTAAAATCTGATTTTTTCTGTCTGTCTGACTGTCACTCTGAGGATGATAGGCATTACTAAAATTCAATTTAGTGCCCATGCCCCCAAATAGACCTTTCCAAAAGGCTGTTGTGAACATAGCATCTATGTCCGAGAAAATCATCTTTGGGACCCCATGGAGCCTTACTACTTCCTTCAGGAACACATCTGCTACTCGGGTTGTCCTAAAAGTAGATTTCATAGGTATGAAGTGTGTATCTTTTGTTAAAGTGTCTACTGCCACCATCACTGAGTCATGTTGGTATTTGGTTTTGGGTAGTCCTGTTATGAAATCTATAGAAACGGTGTCCCATTTCCATTCCGCAATTGGCAAAGGATTTAGAAGTCCCGCAGGATGCTGATGCTCAACTTTAACTAGTTGACACTCCATGCACCTAGCTAAATATTCTGCTGAATCTCTTTTCATTCCTGGCCAAAAAAACTTCTTTTTCAAAGCTGTTAGCATTTTCTGATATACAGGATGCCCTGCATACTGCTATTTGTGATATTCATCTAGGATTTCTTTTTTCAAAGTTTCCACATTGGGGATATACAATCTATTTTTGTAGCAGATCAGCCCTTTTTGGTTTTGAATGTATTCTGCCATCTCCTTCTTTATTATTTTCACCTGTAGTGTCTCATAATTTGGATCCTGGTCTGCTACCTTTTTCACTAGATCTTCAAAATCAAATTTAGCACTACTTCCAATGATGTTTATGTATTGACAAGCATTTCTGCTCAGGGCATCAACAATTTTGTTTTCTTTCCCTCTGATATGTTTTATGTCCATATCAAATTCACTCAGAAAAGATAGCCATCCGGCTTGTCGAGCATTCAAATCAGTTTGGGAAAAGAAATACTTCAGACTCATATGATCTGTCATTAATGTAGATTTCTTTCCAAGAAGATAGTGTCGCCACATCTTCAAGGCATGAATTACAGCAGCCAACTCTAAATCATATGCACTATAGTTCTGTTCATGTGTCTTAATTTTCCTAGACTCATATGCAATAACTAAATTTGATTGCAACAGGACTCCTCCCAACCCCTCTCTATAGGCATTCGTACATACAGCAAATTCTTTATCAGGATCTGCAATCTTTAGTATAGGGGTTGTAGTGAGTTTTAATTTTAACTGTTCAAAACTGTTTTGGCATTTTTCAGTCCACTCAAACTTGACCCCCTTTCTTTGTAGTGAGGTTATGGGATATTCTATGGCAGAAAATCTCTCCACAAACCTACGATAATAACCTGCAATCCCCATGAATGATCTCACTGCTGAAACATCAGTTGACACCGGCCACTCTCTAATAGCTTTTATCTTTTCAGGGTCAACATCCAACCCTTGTTCAGAAATAATAGGACCCAAGTATTGGATCTTGTCCTTATAGAATTCACATTTACTGAATTTGGCATATAATAGGTTTTCTTTCAAAGTTTGCAACACTATACTCAAGTGCTCTTTGTGCTCTTCCTCACTTTTTGAATAAACTAAGATATCGTCTATGAACACTAGTAAAAATTTATCCAAGTACTTGTTTAAAACACTGTTCATTAAGCACATAAAGGTGGCAAGGGCATTTGTCAAACCGAAAGGTAGGACTACAACTTCGTAGTGACCATACCTGGTTGAAAAAGTTTTTTTGCTAATGTCTTCCTCTTTAATTCTGAGCTGGTGATAACCAGTCCTTAGATCGATCTTAGAAAATACTAAAGCTCCTCTTACTTGATCAAAAATATCATCAATTCGAGGCAAAGGGTATCTATTTTTAATTGTCAAGTTATTCAGCTGACGATAATCAATACACATTCTAAAAGTTCCATCTTTCTTTTTCACAAACAACGCTGGTGCTCCCCAATGAGACAGACTTGATCTGATATAACCCTTATCCAGCAATTCTTGCAATTACATTTTTAGGTCCATGAGTTCAGGGGAACTCATTCGATAAGGGGCTCAGGAAACCGGTGTTGCTCCCGGCACAAAATTGATTGAAAACTCAATCTCTCTTTTGGGGGGAAGAGGAGGAATCTCATCTGGAAAAACTTCCTTAAACTCTCCCACCACTGGAAAAGTATCCAACAGGTTTTCTTCAGGTTGCTGTTCTATTTCTTCAACATGTACTGCATATACTTGATATCCTTTCCTAGCTATTCTTTTTAGTTTTAGTGTTGATATTTGTCTTACAGAGATGGGTTTTGGCTTTCCCTTGAGAATAAAATGTTTCCCTTCTTCATCTATGCAATGCAGAGTTTTATCCCAATAGTTCATCATAGCCTTTCTCTTTTCCAGCTAGTCCATTCCTATCAACAAGTCATATGAGCCTAAGGGAAGAATGTTTAAATTCACTTATGTCTGAAAATCATTTAATTTAATTGCTGTTTGGGGTAATTTATGAGTTAATTTCCTTTTGGTGCCTGTGGCTAACTGTACCAACCAAGACTGCTGAAATTTTCAATTTTGAGATTGCATATTTCTACCACTTGTGGACTAATGTAACTCAAAGAAGCACCTGGATCAATTAAAACAGTAACAGATTGGTCAGAAATCTTACCTTCCATTTCAACCATGGTAGCTTGGTGTTCTTCTTGTCGATTCTCCAAGGCTGCACTGATAGTGGGTATATTTCTTGCTATATCATTTACTGTGGTAGCTTCTCAATCCCTCATAATCATCTGAATATTTCGATGGGGAAAATCGCTCAAGAGATGAGGTTCTCCACATCCCCAGCATTTCAAAGGTTCCCTCATTTTAGCTGTGCCTTCCTTCTTATTTTCTCCATCTATTTGTTTGGAACCAACTTGAGACTGAGCAGTTTGGCTTTCTTTTGGTTTATTAAAATTTTTCTGCTGATGATCCCTACCAAAATTCTTTAAGTAAGCTGGTTTCTGTTTCTTTCCTTCGATTTCACCTTTGTTTATCCAGCCTTTTCCATGCTCACCCTTTCCTTTAAACTGCTGGTAGCATAACCTAGCTTTCCTCACTGCTTCGTCCATAGTTTTTGGGTTATCAAACTTGATCTTCCCTTTGTACACAGCAGGAAAACAGTTCAAAAACCTTTGTACCTTTGCCTTCTCTTCCCTAATGTAGGGGACATATCTTAACAGATTTGTAAACTTGGTGATAAAATCATCAATAGTAAGCTGTCCCAATCTAAGTTCATGGAATTCCTTTACTTTATCATCATAATAATGTTTGTTCAAATAGCGGTTTTTAAACTTGACTTGGAAATCTTCCCAAGTCACAGTTTTTTCATCAATGGCATGGATCATTTTTGTCTCTTCCCACCACAAGGTAGCCTTACCTTGTAGCTGGTAGACATCTAATCTGGCCTTTAGATTGCTTTCATATTCATAGACCTGGAAATATTTAATCATGTTCAACAACCAGGCTTCAACATCTTCCTCCTTCTCCCCATCATAGGAGGGAGGTTTGATCTTTCCAAATTCTCCTTGTAATTCCTTTTGCTACTTATACTGATGCCTAGTAGCATCATCTTCCTCAGAATCATCAGAGAAATTTCCCTTGTTTCTCTTTCCTGAACCTTCACCTTCTTCTCTATTCCGCGAAGTTAATTCTCTGATGAGCTTTTCCTGCTCCTCACTGGATAATGACAGTCTATCATTCTGGCTTCTTAGCTCAGCCATCTCTCATTGAAAACTGTGTAACATAGCCATCACTGGAGCATTGGGATCTGGTGTATTATCTTCATCATGCAGATAGACATAAATTTCATCACTTCCAGCCATTTGAATTTTTTGTTTCAACAACACTGTACACTAAACAACACATATTAGATTTTTTTTTTTTTTTCAACAAGAAATAATTTCTACAGTGAGCACAACAACAACAGCCCAGTTTTCAAACATGAGCTCTGATACGATTTGTAACATACCTCCACAAATTTTTTTTTTCTCTATTATTATCTTAGTATTACATTTTCATTTATTTCTGCTTCGAGATTTTCTTGTCTATGAAGACAAACCTTTTTATTCAGGTACTATACTGAAAGGTATTTATACCATATTTGTATAACAAGGAGTCTAGATACTTACTCCTTTATATTTATAAAATCTAAATTTTAATTATTAAACTATGTCGAAGACCAAAAACTAAAATTTAAATAAATCAAAATCAAACGAATGAACCTTAGTTCTTCAAAATGAAGATACCCATTGGTTGGTTTTAACTTAGATCGATTCATTTACTTTTCATCAAAGACATTATTGTCCTCATAAGTCATTATATGATTGTTTGACGCGTTAACTTTACCTCAAGGTTGGATTTAATTTTTGTTGGGATTATACTTTTATATAAGCACCGATCTAAGAACTTTCACATGCTTTGATATTTTGAATCTATTTTATATGCTATTATTGGGCTTTTGCATCCACGGTCCTGGCATACATCCGAACAGATGGTTTAATGGTAACTTGCAACTTATGCCTAGAATCATACGTTGATTTGATAAATTGTTTCATGAGATTCTACCACACAGACCTCGAGTTTGGTATCCATGTTATTGATATTTTTGGGCAGTGTATACGTTACGGATCATAAATTTTCAACTAGGACTCCAGGGTTTCAGTACCTCACAATTTAATTTCGTATTAATCGTTCTGGTTACAATTGCGATTTTCCTCCGGATTTGCAATAATGTTCTTTTTCACCAACCCCCTCGATCTACTCAAACAGTAGAATGAACTCTCACTGGTGGGGCATCTGTCGCCACGTGTAGGGTGGAGATGGTAAATGGATTAGGTTTATTTGAAATGACCTCTTCATCACAAAGCTTCATTTCTCTTGTTCATTTCTGAACCCTCTATGAGGTCATCTCTGCAACTAAAATGGTTTCTCAGCCATGAAAGCATTTCAATTTCTCCGACAAAGTTTCTTCATGCCGGCTTCAGGTATTCTTCAATTCCTTCTATCTAATGCCTAGTGTTAATCAAATGGCTCATGGTTTTGTTAATGATAATACGATTGCGTATGCTCTATGAGTTACAAATTTATTTGAAAAATCTCTAGTTACTCTCGGTTCCTCTTTTTGTTTATGTAAGGCTTATAAGTGTATGCCAGTCTACTCTGTTTTAAAATTTTATAGCTTTATTTTCTTTCCATTTATCATTTTCAGTTTAGGTTGTAATGATTTCAGTCTTGGATTCGTTACTCTCCAGTGATATAAAATTTTATGCCTCTTATTTCTCCATACGCTATGAGCTATTGCGTCGATGGCTGCGATGCCAACCCACCATATCGATGGGATCTACGCTTAAGGTTTCACTCCTTTCACACCATCCTCTCCACCAAATCAGAATAAGCCCAGTTACCAGGTCATCTTTTTGAGACCGATACTTATAGCTTCCATCTGATATTGATTTATGGCTTCGATTTGTAATGCTGAGATTTTTCTTTCGTATACTGATATAGTGTTCCTTTTTATTGTACCTGATAGGTAGCCTATCTTCAATGTTTTTCCTTCTACAGGAACTATATTTTTCTCTTCAGTTAAATTTGATAAGATTTTCCCTCTGTTTAATTTTCATTCTAACTAATCCTTCTCTTGATTTTATCCTCAGGTAATTCCTTGGCTTAATTTTTGCATCCTGCGTTCTTTCCAGCCATTCGAACGATCCTACTAACTGATTTATATATGGTTACAGGTCGGTATACCAGCGATCGGTAGTAGAAAT
Source organism: Pinus albicaulis (assembly GCA_034641835.2). NCBI lineage: Eukaryota > Viridiplantae > Streptophyta > Pinopsida > Pinales > Pinaceae > Pinus > Pinus albicaulis. Next base: position 305,206,537 of record CM076579.1, on the reverse strand, counting down.
TAACTTAAGCGTTACCTACTCAATTTACATTGAGAACTACTCTAGCTTGACCATTTAAATTTTTGGTTTTTTCTTTTATGTAGATGGAAAGGTGATTCTCCATTAGGACTGTTAATATAATATTGTTGTAAAACCATGAAACTTCATACTTTCTGGTACTTGGTGGTCGTATACTCTTAATAATTTCTCGGTATACTGTTTCGAATTCTCTATTTTCATTACGCAGTAATTCACAGAGTTTGTGAGAAGGAAAAAGTGATTTCAGCAACATTGCAATATTACAGTTGCTCAATATATATGTTTTCTCCATTTTTTTTAATCTATTAATTTGGGATTAAAAGGGTTCCGACTCTAATGGAATGATCGTGTCATGGTTACTCTTAAAACAACTTTTGAGCTAATAGTTTCAGTAACCCTCACTCTTATTTTCCTCAAAATAATTTATAGGGAAGTCTGTGATTTTAATTCTACTTCTAATCAATTTATAAAAGATAGCTTTCTGTACTTTTAAATCTCACATCAGTCGATAAATTTTGAAATTACTATTAAGAAGAATAGATCTACTTACTTGTTATGGTTTTCTTCAACATATTTTTTCTTCTGAAGACCACTGTCTATAACTAAGTACCGTTGTATATATTTAACCCTCAACTTAACTCTTTACAGTTTACAAGGTTATCTCCATAAAACGGTTTAATAAGTGGCATGATCCTTCCGTTGCATGCAATAATTCTTATTCTCATATATTTCTGCCTTCATAAATGTATATGCATATTTTTATAATTTGGTGTATTAAAATGGATGGAGTTAATAGAACCAGCAATATAGAGTAGTAGATCTATTGCAAATTTTTCTAATACTTATTTTGGTAGGAGGAAGTTTCCTTGGAAGATTTGCATTTCATTTTACTTGTACTGACTTAGATTTTCCTGTATTTTTGTCACAGAATATTTACTCCTGATTGAACGTACATATTTTTTTAAGATATATCTTTTCTTACTTCTCGATTACATTCCTCCTTACATGTGTACACAAATTTTAAATTAATATAGCAGTTAACTATCAATAGCAAAATTATATTTTTCTGTTCATATGATTATGCATTATAGAAGAAGATTAAAGTTACACTATACTTATTCTAGGGAATTATTTTAATATCTCCAGATTTAAACCAAACCATGGTTTAGAGATTCTGGCTGATAGTATTCCCTAAGATCTATTATTACTACTATACAAAAATGTAGAAGATTTACTTCTTCTATTTAATTCTGTTAAATGTAAGGAACAACAGATCTCAAATTTTTAATTCAAAATAATGGATACAACATATAGCATAAAATTTATCCAACAATCTTTATTTTAACCATTCATAAAATTTGTAAGCATACCACTTCTGCAGATGACCCGTCCTCCCAACCTTAGAGTTCTTCTGTCTCAAGAACTCACCCCCTAGTTGAGATCCTCTCCCAGAATAGACCAACCTCTAATCTGTTTAGGAGTAGCTTATTTAAGCCTTTACTCCCCAAAGCCTGTTTCTAATTCTGCGTCCAAAATATCAGGATGCTTTTCTTCCTGTTTGCCTAGGCTTCCCTTATTTAGGGATTTTTAAAGTTTCTTTTTGCTTTTCACAGTTTTCTACCTCTTCCCAACTACTCTCCACCTCATTGGGGAAACTAGATTTTGCTCAAAATCTATTTTGGAAATAAATTCTTTCAAGGATTCTTGAAAGATTTTTGGGGAAATTATTTGCCTCTATCCATCCTCATGGATTTAGCAAGTGATCTCACAATTCTCATTTGGTCAATCTGCACAACATTATTTTATTTAATTTCTATAATGAAATATTTAATTACATCCACAAAATACTTATCCATTGGGGTCCACTCCCGTTTGGATTAAATTTCAAATTTCTAACTTTGAAAAAAAAAAACATAAACTAGGGGTGTTACAACATGGATCTAGGATCATTTAACTTCCCCCTTTATATAGGCTATATTTCACATAAGTACCATGATGATTCAATATCATGGAGGAATACATGAAGTTATTTTTATTTTTAACTATTTTTCTAATTATTATTATTTTTTATTTTGATCAAGTAAAAATATTTTCATGTTATCATTGTTAAAAATGGTTGTTGAGGGTTGACCATGGTTTCCAAGGGTTGTTGATGGTTGATGATGGCTAGTAATGGTTCAATATGGTGGAACCATATTGTTTATGAGGTTGACCATAGTTGACAAGGTTAATCGAGTTTGATGAGCATTGATTAATCTTTACCATAGTTGACTAAGGTTGTCTAAGATAAACCATTAATATAAAAATGTATTTATGTTTCATTATTATAACAATGTTATTTAATGTTGATGATTGTTACATTATTCCATTCATGTTACATTGATCATGGTTCTTGTTAGATTAATGCTAATGTTAATGTTACAATAATGGTTACATTAATGGTTTATCGTAGATGCTAAGAGTTATTGATGGTTGATGAGGGCTGACCATGGTTGAAAATATCTTATGGGATAAATATGGATGATCAGGTTAATAGAAGCTGAAAGGAGTTGATTATGTTTCACTATTGTTGATTATGGTTATGTAACATATCCTGATAACCTCTCAAGAAAATGCATGGAGTTAGGAATTTATTACAACATTTATGAAAGTGTAACCTTATAAATTACCTTTTATACTTCCACATTAACCATTTAAGTACCCAACATCATCACTTAGAGAAACATTTAGTAAAAATCATACTGAGTTAGACAACCATTAATTGTCCTTGTTGTAGCATATTAACTTAACTTTCCTGCTATAACTATGCATCGATCCCATGATCATTTTAATTCAATTAGTACATCACCTAATTGATAATATAAACATCACATCATGAATAAAATTATCATGAAAATGACACAATGAACAATCATATAAATAGACACCGATATACCCTAGAAACCCCATAGGGTGAAAACCAACAAACGTTTAATTTTATTATTAAACGCTCATGAGGGTTGTCACCCCTCACTCAATGGTTATAAGGGAGTCCATCCCTTGAACATTTTCATAAAAATTACATATAAAAATAATATTAAATGAAACATAACTAGCTATAAGCTATTAAAATCATCATGATACGATTTACCCACAGATCCTCAGTCTCAATATTTGTAGTTGGGTTGTTTCCTTCAGTGGGTCATCCTGCAATTGGAACAACTAAACCTACATAGACTAACAACTCTTTATCTTCCACAATGTTAAACTTAAAAAGTCCCTTTCTCAAGCCATTCTTATTTACTGTCATTGTTGTCATCAACACACTTGATATCATGATTAGATAAAATATTAATAAACCAATAATCAATCTCTATTTGTGACACTTCAACAAATATTTGTATGCATGTATAAAACATAACAAAGTTGACATGAAATTATTTCTTTAACATCATTTGACATGCATTAGTAACAAATAAATCACTATCAAGCATCATCTTTCTAACAACCGCTAACAAAATGTTGCATGCACTTTCATATTATTCCCAAAGGAAGGATAACCTACTGTACTATATAATAATATTGTGCATGAAAATGCATAATAAGCTTTCAGGATAACTATCCCAACAAGCTATTTCCTTTTTTCCTACTCTTATGTTTTCTTTTCCAAAGGGATTAACATAATAGATTCTATATTTATGCATATGAATGCATGTTATTTTCCAAAGACATATTTTCCACACAAGAGCTATTCACATTGGCTATACTTATAACAATGTGAGCTTTATTTCAAACTAAGTTAACATACTAGTTATAATTTTGTGCATGTAATAACATAGCATTTTTATTCTTGCATGTAAAACATATATTTCTTTCCAAAAGAAACTAAATACATATTTCATGGAAAAATAAGCACATTTATTTTCTAAGGGATCAAACGCATACCACTTATTCTTTCATGCATGCAAAGGGACATTTCCCTCTCATCCAAAATATCTAACCCAAAGCTATAGTTTTTCCATGTATGCAAGCATATATGTTTCTCTAAATAATCTTACATAATAAAGCATGTGATTACTATTTTTCCTCTTCAAGAATCTAATCCAATAATGTATACAAGGATATATTTTTCTCTTATATTCTTTTTCAGGATTTTTAACACAATAATTGTTTCCTTTCATACAATTATATATATTTACTTTACAAGGAATTTAACACCTTAATTATTCTTTTTCAAAAATATAGATAACTCAATAGCTATTATGCATGGAATACAAATTATATTCTTATCATTTCACATGTTAGAGAGATTTGTATTATTTCCTCAAGAAATAACATGAATAACAAATATTTCTCAAATAACACAACCAATTGCCTTTTACGCAAAGGTTTTATGTGAGCTACCCCTCACATAAGTTATTTATATATTTTTTACACGAATAAATATCCTCATGCATGTAAAATCACATAATAATTTCTAGTATGTCAAAAATACTAGATAATTATTCATGTGCACCTAAGCACATAGTCCCTTCAAGAGTCCAATATTTCTCTTTAACTTTTAATGAATATGCATCATTAGAAAATACTTAGTAATTATATAAATTAATTCCTTGTCAAGAATCATCAACAGACTTATTATTTCTATATGTACATAAACAATTCTTCTTACCTCATTGAAAAATGAAATGAAAGCATTTTGTTTTACTCTAATTTTCCTGTTTTAGTCATCCACTTTGGACACATATTACGAACATATGCAAACACATTTCAGAAAACCCAAATATTTTTTTGTTTGACACAGGCGTATTAAAAATATCCTCTCTCATTTTTTTCACAGTTGTCACAGTTTTGAAGAATCGAATGAATCTTTGCAGCCCATTATTCCAGATTTAAATATTAAATAATTTCCTATTTTTGTCATCCAATTTGGACACTGTTTCCAACCAAATGGAAACTATTTTTCGAAAAACAAAAGAGATTTATGTTTCTAATGGGTTCTTTAAAAATAACTTCTCTCATTTTTTACATAAGTGTTACGGTTTGGAAGATCCAAATGAATCTTTGGAGCTCATTGTTCCAGATTTAAATAATAATTAATTCCCTGTTATTTTACATCCATTTAGGACATGGTTTTCGAGACATGGAAAACGAATTTTTAAAATCTAAAAGAGGCTTTTGTTCATAACATCATCGTTTACAGAAACCTCTTTCGCTTTTTTCATATATATTTCGGTTTTGGAGGTACAAAGTCATATTTAGACCCTATATTCCAATCACTCATGCAATTCACATAATTATTTAGCCATGAAAATATTTTATCAATTCACAACACATGAATTATTCTCATAATTCAATGAATAAGACACTTATTCCTCTATGAACAAAATTGTATAGAGGTTTACTCAAGAATTAATCTTAATTCTTTATCACATGAACGTTTTCTTGCAAATAAATTCAATCATTATATCATCATGACCCATATGCAAACAAATGAATTTTCAATGAATATGGTTACTTATCTCTTGATGCATGCTTGGAATACTCTCTTCCTCTTTCTTGGCTCCATTCTCCATGTATTATCCCATTCCCCTCCTCTATTTCTCTCATAGGCTTATAATAAAAAGAAATAATAAAATGGAATAGCTTTTATAAATCATAAAAGCATTCCATATTTTTCTAAATCATAAAATAATTCCAGCTTTTTTAAATCATAAAATCATTCCAGCTTTTCTAAATCATAAAAGCATTCCATAAATCTAATTTTTCCTAAATCACAAAAGCAATCCATAAATATCTCATGCTTTTATTTTTAAAGCCAGATTTGTTTTTTCCTTATGAGAAAAATATCACTTATCCATAATTTTTGCAAATCTATTACTGATTATTTCTAAAAATCATAAAAGATACCAACTTGGAAATATAATTTATTTCTATAGAAGAATATAAATTTTTCTATATAAAATAATTAAGAAACAATTATTTAAATATTCTTATAATTAAGAATTACAAGAATATTCTTCATGTAATATCAATATAAGAATAAATAATATTCCATTATAAATAAATAATATTCAATTATTTAAGAATCCTCATTTTATGAGAGTTCTTATGGTGGCTTAAGCTAGGGATATTATAGGTTAACCACTTATCTAATAATATTTCTATGTTACATTAGTCAAATAATGTTAAATGCTAATATTACACTAATAGTTGCATTAATGGTTAAATAGGGCCGAGGAGGTTAAACATGCTTGATCGAGGTAATCCTTGGCTTTTTGCATTATTATTTGTTTTTTAGTTTTCATGACGTTTCTAAAATAATTTTCTTGTTGTATTTCCAATAATATTTATTAAACTCATTTTTTTTTGGTCAGTATTTGTTATTCACTTAGTGCAAATTTGTATTATGTTTTATTTCATTTCCAACTATATTTTTTATAGACATTGAAATGAAAATATTTGTTTGTCAGAATGCAGTGTCATATGTCTTTCATCAGATTATAATGTTTTAAAGTTTTTTTTCATAATGTCATTGTAATTCTATTTGTATATTGACATCTCAATGTTATTTTTGTAACATGATCTTTAAATAATGTTTTTTTTCATGTTTTTTTCATGAAAAGGTGATGTATATCATTGGTGTTTATCACAATGTAACATTTGTTTATTTCTTTCAATTTGGTAATCATTTTTTTTTTTGTGTTATTCCAAGACTTGTTTTCATAGAAATTTATGACATTTTTTTGCACGCCGACATTTTGATGTTAGTTTTATAATATCACTCCACCACAATTATTTTTGTTCGGCATAGTGTAAAATAGCTTATATGTTGGTGTCATATAGATATAGATTTATGTTCATCACATTGTAGTAAATTTATTATAGTAAAGGATATATATAATATTATACAGGTAATATAAAAATAAATAAAGAAACATGTTCTCATGAAGTGATTAAGTCAATTGTATTAATGTATATGATAGATTATAAAAATCGATTGATGAAAGGAAAATGGTTCACGATATATAATAAATTGTTAAGTAACATCATTCATCAAGTAATTGAGTGAACTATTACAAAAAATTTATATATAAATAAATCAATAAAGAAAAAATTCCTAAATTGGAATTAATATGAAATTATCATTAAATGAAAGTTTTTAATTTTAAATTCAAATGCAATATCCAGAAATATAAGCCAGAAATGATTTTTTGACATGTGTTTATGAATTGTAGGAGTGAAAATTTATAAAATATTGAAATATTTTTAAGATGAAAACAAGAATGATCAATTTAAAAATATGTCACATTATGAGGTTTCAAACCAAACATATGGTTTACATGAGCGTTATGAAGAGTATGGCATTCCAAATAGCAGAAAATTTTATGTTAAATATGGATGTAATCTAATAAAGTTAAGGGGTTAATTTTAGATTTAATGTAATGTGAAGTAAATAAGAAAAGGAAAAAATTATTGAATTGAATTTAATATTATATTTTTGTCAAATGCAAGCTTAAACTTTTAAATCTATGAAATGTAATATTTAAATTGAAAAAGTGATAAATTCATCCATGTAAATATCTAGAAATTTTTTTTATGGAAATTGAAAAGGTATATAATAAAATGACAGATGTGATGCATACATGAAATTCAATATTGAAATGACAAAAGTGATAATTATATCCTTTATGGTAAATATAAACTACCTTATTCTAAAATGTTTTAATGTGGTTTGTAGGCACACTATCATTATAGATACAGTGTCTCTCAAGAAGACTATTGTTAGGAGACTGTGAACCAGTATAAAATGTGGAGACCAGAAATATTCAAAGAAATGAATATTAGTAGGAGTTGTTTTTCACGTGATAACAATAAAGTTTTGATACTTACAATTAGTGGGAGAATAATTATGAATATTAATTGGAGGGGCTTATTTTGTAACTCTTCTTCATTGATTGTAAATTTTTTATATTAATATAGTAAATTCCAGAGTTAATTATATCTTTAACATGTAGGATAACTTTACTTTACAAATTTACAAATATAAACCAATATTTGTAAAATTATTAAATAAACAATTAAAATTCAATGTTAAAAATATATAATATTTTTCAAATTAATACATTTTGTTATTGAAATAATAAGCATATGCAATGAATTGAATTAATTAGCATATCTCACAACTTTTTTGTTCATCATGAAATGTACATTGAGAAATATCCAACAATAATATCAATAATCGTGGAAGTATCTGATCATTTAAAAATGTTGACAAGCTTTCTTACATTACGCCTACACATCTCCCACAAACTAGGACTGTAGAGCACCTCTCCGCACAATTAATTTATCTCTTTTGAAGGATGATAGTAAATTATATTAACTCATGTGGTTATCTAAATATTTAACATATATAAAATTAATGTTGTTAGTAACCATGTGATGGGGAACTCCAGCCCACGTGCCCTGTCAACTGAACAGTTTCACAACCTTTTAAAACACAATGTATAACAAATGTGGTTACGTGGCTTTTCAACGTGTGTTGATTGATTTACACGTCGGTTTCGCGCCTTTGAACTTCACAACAGGCCTCGAGCCTTTCGTTCCTCTCCGGGACTTGAATTAAATGCACAGTAAATGGCCTCGAACGGATCACTTGGCCCACTTGCCAACGCATATGGTCATACACCCTTACTCTCTCGCTCGGGTCATTTCTTCAGTCGGTCACTTGGTGTTTATGCTCCGCGCAGTGTGAGAGGGTTTCGACCCTGCGCCTCTGTGCCAAGGGTTTGTTCTTCCCTGTGGACTCTGGCCACGGCAACTGTGGCTATGTTGATGAAACGTTACGGCTGCAATGGCGTTCTGGTTTCCAACCTCCTTGTTGGTTCGGTTCCTTCCCACCGAGACTGGTTTGTCCCTCTGTTTCTCGGGGCTCAATACGGCGTTGCAGTTCTTCTCGGCTGGCGTCGTCATTTGTCTCGTTTATTTCGTTTGCGAAGTTTGTCTTCGAGCTACTGCTTCTTAACAGAGTACTCGCACAGGTTCTTTGGCTCTCGGCTCTGAGCTTCCTCCGGTCAACCCTACTCCAGTTGGCGATGGTGTCGGTAAGTTATCCTTCTCTGTTTCAAAACCCCAATGGCTTTGTTTCCATACTGATCTCGAAGCTCCTTGCGAGCAGATTCAAATGACTCTTTGGTGGTTACTCGATTTCTCGGGAAAGAAATGCTCTCCCTCTCCGCAAGGTAAATGCCCAAATGCTTTCCTTCTACTGGTAGTCTCGTTTGAAACAACAGTTTTGTTGCACAGGTTTTTAACTGATGGTTTGTTTTACTTGCACAGGTATCACGAACTCCTTTGGTTTCCCAGTCTTCTGTCAGGGTTCTCGCTCGGCTTCTGGATTCAAAAGGTAAGTCGTCGTCTGACTCACACCGTTCTTATCAGAAAGTTTTGTTTGGTAGTGTCGTAATTTCGTGCCGCTTACTGTGTTTTATTGTGCGTAGATTCCGCAACCTTGTTTCCCCTGTTTCTTTGCAATCCGGTTTACGACCCGACTTTCAAGCGATGGGTTTTAAAACCCACCGTGCCCCTCGGTTTCTATTTGGAGTTCTTTGTCGTGATCGTAGGGAGCTCTTCGGCCGTAACCCTAGGTTACGAATCTTGATTTTTTTCCTCCGGTGGTTTCAATATGTAACTTAATACATTTCAGTATGGACTTTCTTGCTATTGCGACCCTGTCAGAGGGTTTACTCTATTCTCAGTTTATTTATAAATGAAATGGCTCAGCTTAATGTAAATACCTGTAGGTTTCAATGTTCCTCGTTGTTTGTTGGCTGTTTGGATTTCGCCGTCAGTGTACAACTTCTCTGTTTGTGTTGTATTCTCCTGCACTCCTCTTCAGCTTTTGCGTGCGTTGACCACGCCTTCGTGTTGCAATACACCTGTTCACTGATAATAATATTTCTCCAGTGGAAAAGAAATAGATATATAACTATGTTTAATTCAGAATTTGCAAGCAAACAATTTGACAGTGAATTTTTGAATATATATTACGCTTCAATGTTTCTAAATACAATACAGATGGTATGTTTCTGCTGAGTATTAAAACTCTGTTTTCATTACTCCATTCGATGTGTAAATTTGCAGAACCCCTGTACAGTCATCTTTTCATCTCTTTAGTAGCCACCCTGCAGGCCAATTCGTTGCCAACTGATAACTGTTTCCAGTTGGTTACACAGTTATATGTTTTTACATTATGGTTATTTCACTTTTTCACTCATCGAACTGTTTTTACTCTACCTAACAAATCTACCATAGTTGTTCAAATCAAAAATAAAAACAATTAAACTAGAACACTCTACTGACAGCTAGTTCTTTGTCCTAAGAAAGAAATAAATTAAAACAGGAACAGGTTTTGAGACCTGTAAAATAACTCAAAACTGAAAACCTGAAACACCTGTCTGACCGGTTGCCACCCTAGTCAGATGCTCCTGCATCAGGCTCCGGGGGTAGCAAAAAGTCATGGCTCCGCTCCATGAGGTCATCCACTGAGTAGCCAATTTTCTGAATCTGTGCCGCGTCAAGCCAGGTACTGTCCTCAATAGGACGGTCCTTCCACTTGACCAGGTACTGTAATTAGTCCTTCCTGCGTGTGCGTTTGGCTACTTGCATGTCGAGGATACCCTCGATCTCAAGGGGCTGCGCTGCAGGCATCTGCTTCAACCAAACATCCTCTTCACCTGGGGTAGTCCGCTCTGGCCTTGTTGCCTCTTCTTCTCCGGGATTGGTAGGGTAAGGGAACAAGTCTGCCACGTTAAAAATGGGTGAAATGCCTATTCCGGGTGGCAGCTGTATCTCATAGGCATTGGCTGAAAACTTGCAGAGAATTCTGCACGGGCCAATTTTTTTAAACTTCAACTTGTTATACTGCCCTCTTGGAAAACGTTCCTTGCGCAAGTGGGCAAGGACTTCGTCCCCGATGTTGAACTAAACTTCCCGCCTCTTCAAATATGCTTGCTGTTTATACCTTTGACTGCTGTCTACCAACTTCAATTTTACCTGCTCATGTAGATCATTCATCGCTTGAGCGAAATCTTCACCATCGGCGCTTCTTTTTTCTAGCTTCCCCAAATCCCGCAGTTCATGCACTCCGCACGATTAGAGACCACCCGTTGGGCAAGTACACGATCCCACATCCGCGAATTTTCTCCGACTAAGCTTCTTAGCAGGTTCCCCAAACTCCTATTTACCACCTCTGTCTGCCCATGAGTCTGTGGGTGATAAGCGGAGCTGAAATTTAGTTGGGTGTCCAACTTTTTCCACAGGGTACGCCAGAAGTGTCCTATGAATCGTACATCCCGGTCTGAAATAATAGATCTCGGCAAACCGTGCAGTCGAACAATTTCTGTGAAGAACTAGTGGGCTACGTGAGTAGCATCACTGGTTTTTCGACAGGGTATAAAATGCGCCATCTTCGAGAATCTATCCACCACTACCATCACTGAATCAAATCCCTGCTGTGTCCTTGGTAAACCCAGGACAAAGTCCAAACTGACTGAGTCCCATGGTCTACTTGGTGTGGGCAACGGCGTATAGAGTCCTACATTCTGGCTGTGACCTTTTGCCAACTGACACATTTTGCACCTGCTCACATGTTTCTGCACATCTCGTCGCAACTTTGGCCAATAGTAGAAATGCGCTATCTGAGATAGCGTCTTGTCTATACCGAAATGTCCGGCTAGACCTCCACTGTGTTTCTCACGAATAATGTTTTCCCGCATTGAACAATCGGGAATACACAACTGTCCTCCTTTGAACAGTAATCCTTCTTGCAAATTGTAGTCGAACCATGGACTGTGATTCCGCAGTAAAGGGTTCTGACATGCTTCATGTGCCTCCCTGAAGTCTGTGTATGTTTGATACAGATCCTTCAAGTGTTCGAAACCCAGTACCTGCACTGTACTTTCCTGTAAGAGCAGAGCTCTTCTGCTTAACGCATCTGCTACCTTGTTGGATTGTCAGCTGATATGCTTCAATACGAAAGTAAAGCTCTGCAGATATTCCACCCACTCTACATGCTTGTGATTCAACTTGTGTTGCTGCATAACATATTGTAAAGCAGAATTGTTAGAAAATAACACGAATTCATTACCTAGTAAATATTGCCTCCAATGCTTCAAGGCCTGAACGACCGCATAAAATTCCTTGTCGTAAGATGAATACTTCTGCCTGCTTTCGTTCAACTTCTCACTGAAGTAAGCAACCGGTCTATCTTCCTGGCTAAGTACTGCCCCAATGGCTGTACCGCTGGCGTCGCAACGAACTTGAAAAAGTTTGTTGAAATCCGGTAATCTCAAGATTGGCCTCTCAGTGATCTTTTTCTTCAAAGTCTGAAAACTGCTTTCTGCTGCTTCAGTCCAGCGAAAAGGCTGATTTGCCTTCTTAATCGTGTCCAACATAGGTGCACAAATCCCACTGAAATTCTTGATGAACTTCCTGTAAAAACTCGCTAAACCATGAAAACTTCGAACTTCAAATAAGTTCTTTGGAGATGGCCAGCTTACGATTGCTGCAATCTTTTCCGGATCCATATTCAGCTCATTCTCTGCAATCACAAAACCCAGATACACTAGTTCTTTCTGGAAAAAGGTACACTTTTTTAGATTTATTAGCAGCTTGTTCTGCTGCAGACTTCTCAATACACTTCGAATATGTCGAAAGTGTTCCTCTTTCGTTTTGCTGAAGATTAGTATATCATCTAGATACACAATCACGAATTTTCCAATGAATTCCTTCAGTACTTCATTCATTAAGCGCATGAAAGTACTGGGAGCGTTACTCAATCCGAATGGCATCACCAGCCATTCATACAGTCCTTCATTTGTCTTGAAGGCTGTCTTCCACTCATCCCCTTCCCTGATTCGGATTTGGTGGTAGCCACTTTTCAAGTCAATCTTTGAAAAATATGCTGCCCCACTCAAACAGTCCATCATGTCATCCATCCTTGGTAATGGAAACCTGTACCGAATCGTAATTTTGTTGATGGATCTCGAATCTGTACACATCCGCCATTCACCACCTTTCTTAGGAGCCAATACTGTCGGAACTGCACAAGGGCTCATACTTTCTCTGATCAATCCTTTATCAAGAAATTCCTGCACTTGCTTTCGAATTTCTTCATGATCTTTCGGGCTCATGCGATAAGCTACCTTGTTTGGCAAGCTGGCTCCTGGTATAAAATCAATGCAGTGGGTGATGCCTCTCTTGGGAGGTAATTCGTCTGGAAGATCATCCACTACAATATCCCCAAATTCCTGTAACATCTCTTGTATCTCCTCAGGTAAATCTGAAATCTTAGTGTACAGTACCACTGTTCTTGGTCTCCTCACAACAGCAAAATTCACTTCACTGTCTTCAATCTGTTTCAGGAATTCCTTTCCACCCAACAGCAGTGTTTTTGCTCCACTAGCCTCTGCTGTACCTTCCTCCTTGATGGGAACGAGTGTGTGCTTGACCCCATATTTAACAAACTTGTAACAGTTTGTTCTCCCGTCATGCACTACCTTTCTGTCAAACTGCCAGGGCCTTCCCAACAGTATGTGACAGACATCCATTGGCATAACATCACAGACAATCTTGTCCTTATACCTGCCTATCTGGAACTCCACCTCGCATTGTTCATCAACTAACAACTGATGTCCTTTCTGCAGCCACGACACCTTGTATGGAGTGGGGTGTTTCAGCTTTTTCAAACCCAACTTCTCCACCATTTCCGTGGCCACTAAATTATCAGTGCTTCCACTGTCAATGATCAGTTTGCAGCACTTTCCCTGTGACTTGCAAACTGTCCTGAACAAGGTCTTTCTCTGGCCTGGGTCCACAACCTCCTTGGCTGGTTTTAACAACACCTTGTTCAACACCAGGGCTTCCCCTGTCTCCGGTGTATCTTCCACTTCCTGAGGAGGTGCTTCCGCTTCCTCCGGCTGAGCAACATAAGCTCCTCTTCCACCTGCTGGTTCGCCTTCAGGACATTCATACGATTTGTGCCCCCACTTGTGGCACCTGTAGCACTGGACAGTTCCTCTGCCCCGACCATTTCCTCTCCCCCTCTGGGCTGGTCGTCCTCCTCTAGTGCTGTTGTCCTTTTCTTCTGTTCCTGCAGATTTGGAACTGCTGCTTTCCTCATTGGAACTCGTTCCTCTACCTTTACCAAAAGCCTTTCCCTTTCCTCTGCCAGATCCGCCTCCTCTTCTGGAATTTTGTTTCCTGTTTATTTTTTCTTCCGCCTTTAATGCAAACTGATATGCTTCTTCCAAGGTTCTGGGTGAAAGGATACCAATTTCATCTAATATTTCTCCCCTCAGCCCATTCACGAACCTTGCTGTCTTTTCTGGGTTTTCCTCCACATAACCTGCCCTCAAATTCAGTTTATAGAATTCTTCAGTATATTCCTTAATCGTCATTCCCCTTTGTTTCAGGTTTTGTACCTGTCTATACAACATGATTTGATAATCTTTGGGCAAAAAATTCTCCTTCATTTTCGCCTCCATTCTGGTCCATTTTCTTATAGGCTGTTTATGTAGTCTTTTTTTCTCCGCCTGTACACTGTCCCACCACAAGGACGCATGTCCTTTCAGCTTGGTGGTAGCAAACTTCACCTGTTTGTCCTCGCTGGTCTCCTCAAATTTGAAGTATTTATTTACTTCACTTAACCAGTCCAGCAATACATCTGCCGACAAACTGCCGTCATAAGTGGAAAGCTCATGCTTCGGCTTATGACTGGACAACAGAACTGATTTCAACAATCTTAGTTCAGGTGTCACTCCTTCAAACTCATCTTCCGGTTCTGCAATATCCTCGTCACTGTCATCTGCTGGGTCTCTCCTTCCCCCAGCTTCTACTGCTGCCAATCTCTGATTCAGAATCCGAATTTCATCTCGCAGTCCCTCTTCTGCCACTCTCCGGATTGCTCTACCTCTTCCTCTTCCTCTTCTGCCAACTTCCATCTTCTTGCTACTTCAAAACTTATGCTCCGATACCACTTGATGGGGAACTCCAGCCCACGTGCCCTGTCAACTGAACAGTTTCACAACCTTTTAAAACACAATGTATAACAAATGTGGTTACGTGGCTTTGCAACGTGTGTTGATTGATTTACACGTCGGCTTCGCGCCTTGGAACTTCACAACAGGCCTCGAGCCTTTCGTTCCTCTCCCGGACTTGAATTAAATGCACAGTAAATGGCCTCGAACGGATCACTTGGCCCACTTGCCAACGCATATGGTCATACACCCTTACTCTCTCGCTCGGGTCATTTCTTCAGTCGGTCACTTGGTGTTTATGCTCCGCGCAGTGTGAGAGGGTTTCGACCCTGCGCCTCTGTGCCAAGGGTTTGTTCTTCCCTGTGGACTCTGGCCACGGCAACTGTGGCTATGTTGATGAAACGATATGGTTGCAATGGCGTTCTGGTTTCCAACCTCCTTGTTGGTTCGGTTCCTTCCCACCGAGACTGGTTTGTCCCTCTGTTTCTCGTTCAATACTTACAGGTTTTTCGACATGCCGATTTATTCCGGTTATTTCTGTTTGTGGTTTGTTCTAGGCTAATTGTTTTCTCTTAACAATTTCGCACAGGTTCTTTGGCTCTCGGCCCTGAGCTTCCTCCGGTCAACCCTACTCCAATTGGCGACTGTGTTGGTAAGCCATCTTTCTCTGTTTCAAAACCCCAATGGTTTTGTTCCCATACTGATCTCGAAGCTCCTTGCGAGCAGATTCAAATGGTTCTTCGGTGGTTACTCGATTTCTCGGAAAAAGAAATGCTCTCCCTCTCCGCAAGGTAAATGCCCAAATGCTCTTCTTCTACTGGTAGTCTCATTTGAAACAACAGTTTTGTTGCACAGGTTTTTAACTGATGGTTTGTTTTACTTGCACAGGTATCACGAACTCCTTTTGTTTCCCAGTCTTCTGTCAGGGTTTTCGCTCGGCTTCTGGATTCAAAAGGTAAGTCGTCGTCTGACTCACACCGTTCTTACTGTAGAAGTTTGTTTGGGAGTGTCGTAGATGACTTCGTGCCAGTTTTTACTTTCAGGTTTTATTGTGGCGTTGTCACGCTGCGGTTACTCTGTCTCTTTGCAAATACTGTCTTTCGGACAGAATTCGACTTTCAAGTTGGCTTGGGTTTTAAAACCCCACCTGTGCCCCTCGGTTGATATTTGGAGTTCTTGCCTGTGACTGTAGGGTTTCTGGCCGTAACCCTAGGTTACGAATCTTGATTTTTTCCTCCGGTGGTTTCAATATGTAACTTAATACATTTCAGTATGGACTTTCTTGCTATTGCGACCCTGTCAGAGGGTTTAATCTATTCTCAGTTTATTTATAAATGAAATGGCTCAGCTTAATGTAAATACATGTAGGTTTCAATGTTCCTCGTTGTTTGTTGGTTGTTTGGATTTCGCCGTCAGTGTACAACTTCTCTGTTTGTGTTGTATTCTCCTGCACTCCTCTTCAGCTTTTGCGTGCGTTGACCACGCCTTCGTGTTGCAATACACCTATTCACTGATAATAATATTTCTCCAGTGGAAAAGAAATAGATATATAACTATGTTTAATTCAAAATTTGCAAGCAAACAATTTGACAGTGAATTTTTGAATATATATTACGCTTCAATGTTTCTAAATACAATACAGATGGTATGTTTCTGCTGAGTATTAAAACTCTGTTATCATTACTCCATTCGATGTGTAAATTTGCAGAACCCCTGTACAGTCATCTTTTCGTCTCTTTAGTAGCCACCCTGCAGGCCAATTCGTTGCCAACTGATAACTGTTTCCAGTTGGTTACACAGTTATATGTTTTTACATTATGGTTATTTCACTTTTTCACTCATCGAACTGTTTTTACTCTACCTAACAAATCTACCATAGTTGTTCAAATAAAAAATAAAAACAATTAAACTAGAACACTCTACTGACAGCTAGTTCTTTGTCCTAAGAAAGAAATAAATTAAAACATGAACAGGTTTTGAGACCTGTAAAATAACTCAAAACTGAAAACCTGAAACACCTGTCTGACCGGTTGCCACCCTAGTCAGATGCTCCTGCAT